>PQWD01004590.1:0-41895 GCA_019425675.1 Leucinodes orbonalis
GTTTAGTTTTGAAGTCATTTTTTAAGATTTCGTCTATAATGTTCCGTTCTAAGAATAAAACTTAAATATATTGGCGTATATTGAGGTCAGCATTGATGCAAGAGCGGCTGCACTTCTCGCAAACATAAGACTGGCATTATTTTATGTAACTACTTTCACATGGGCGCCAGAGGAAGCGTCTTGCGATACGTCCTTGTCGCTTACGCAATCCTTCGCTAACGTGGTGAGGAATGAAATATCAGGTTCGTGACTCATGTACAATGTTAGACAGGACTGTTGTCTTTGTTTATTTGAATAGAGTTGAATTTCATCTTGATAATTTATTCATGCATCAAATACTTAAAGTTGTGTGTGGAGTATGGGACCTAATCAAACTTTGCAATAAACTGTTTAAATCTTACTTGAAAGCACATAACAATATCTTGGATTCGCCAACTTCACGTACGTTGTAGGTTAATCTCTTCGCAGGCGTGCGCAGGTTCCCTCAAGATGTTTTCTTTCACCGTAAGAGCGTCGGATAAACGTACATATATTTTTGAAAATTCGTAAAAACAATAATAAACAGTACGTGGTGGTAATTTGAAGTCAACAGTCTACACCAATAAGCCACCGACGCTCACAAAGATATTTTTAGTTTAAGTTAAACTATTTCCGGTCTTACAAAATTCAAAACCTCACCATGGAATCGGTTAACCTTCACTACCGATCACGTCGCTTGCGAATGACATTTTGAACGAGTAAATATTGCAAATATATTTCGCGCTGAACCTTGTTTAGCTTCGCGTATGCTTGTTAGCCAATGATGTAAAAAGTATAGATTCGTTATATGTTCACAAAACAACTGAAAGTGTTCCGAATGCAGCGACAGCACACATACACACATTTCGAATGAGCGCACATTTTCTTAAACAAAGAGCCTACAACTGTATTCTCTTTGACAGTTCGTTTTTGAGGCACGGATGGCGTATCTACCTTTATATATACAGAATATCATTGTTGTTAGCCAGATATTGGGTAGTGTTAGCGAACCGTGAACATCCCGTGACGATTCCGCGCCTGTTATCGGCTCAAACAAAGAATCAAACGGTTTTAATCGAATGAATCAAACCATGCCTGAGCTAAAGCGCTTGCACGGGTTCCGCATGTTGTTGGTATATAACATTGATTTTATTTTGTTGATTTAATGGATGTTTCACATTCATAATCCGTACTATTAAAGACCCATTTGGTGTAATGGTTAAGCCGTCGGCTATTACATCACGGGTTCCGAGTTCGATCCCCGGGTAGTACAAACATTTGTCTGCATGAACATGTATGTTTGTAATGGTCTGGATCTTTTCTATGTTTGATATGTATTTCCAAAAAAATGTATAAAAGTATGTTTATCCGTTGTTCAGTCCCCATACTAAAAGCTTCAAGCTTAACTTGGGCTAGATGGCGTTGTGTAAACAGTTGATATCTATTAAATATAAAAAAGAAATTTTCGGTGACAAACACGACTGAATCTATTTTACTAAAGAGATTTCAACCATTTGCAGGCGGGTGTCCCGCCTGCCAAACGTGACGAACAAGGAGTACACTACCTTGGAGGAGGCCTTATCCCAGCAGTAATTTGATTTGTCATGCCCGTAGCACATCATTTTCTGCTAAATGATGCGGCATCAAGGTGCCCTAATGGCCAGTCTTGGTGAGAGTAGGGGTGGTAAAAAATTTAACTTTAATATGCCGTCACTACAAGTTGTTGGAATGACTGCATACACAAGGAACAAAAAATTAAATTTTTTAAAATCCCTTTATCATCATGTCTCTTCAACCATGGCAAAATTGGCCATATAGCAAATGTAGCAAATGCTACGAGACGCATTCTACCGCATATATATACTGTGGTATATATGCAATATAAATGTGTTTTAACCCTTGAAACGGCTTGATTATATTATTAGGGATCCTTAAGCAAAACCTGGGGCCCTTTGACAGAATTTGCTACAGGCTGTCTTAATTCGGCACTGCCTTTAACATTGAAAGGGAGCAACCTGATCAACAGTTAATTGGCAGTTAATAAATGTTAACCTAACCCTTTGAAAGTTAAAAATCCTTGCTATCCAACCAAATACTACATACATTATATACTTAATTATCAGCTCATTAAACGTCCCCACCGTGCACGAGCCTTCCTGTAAGGGTGTTTAGGCCTCTGTCGTCCACGCGGGCCCAGTGCGGGTTGGACTTCACGCACAACCTTTGACTCTCTCCGCAGGCGTGCGCAGGTTACCTCACGTTGTTTTCCTTCACCGTAAGAGCGTCGGATATCGTACATATAAAATTCGAAAACATATTGGTACATGGCAGGATTTGAACCGCAGCCCTCCCGGTAGGAGGGCAACAGTCCACACCATTGAGCCACGCTCTATATAAATATATATATATATACATAACAGATAGAAAGCAAACGGATTTGTAACACGTACGGTGTCGGTAATTTTAACCCCCGGATATTCGATTTAAATTCGGGATTTGCTAAGTAAATAATAAATGCACGTGGAAGAATTAAATGCAGGGGATGGACCTGTTTAAATATCAAGTGTGATTCAGGTGTAACCTATGAAATCAAATCACACAGAGCTTGCTCGGAATCTAGTTTTGTCCGGATATAACCGGACTTTGGCAATGGACATGATCGGTCTCAGTTTGGATAGGAATTAATGAATTAGATGGTTCTATAACGGACGTCATAGTTATGGAATCAACGGTCTGGGGCCTTAAGGCGTCAAAGGGTTAAATGACTGGCGATCGCGTTAATGTACTGGCTGTTTTAGACTCTATTGTGAGGTGAAGGAAAACATCGTGAGGAAACCTTCATGCACGCCTGCGAAGAGATTAGAAGGTTGTGTGTGAAGTCGTCCAATCCGCACTGGGCCCGCGTGGACGACTAAGGCCTAATCACCCTATACGGGTAGGCTCGTGCCCCTCGGTGGGGACGTTTAATGAGCTGATGATGATGAGAGGCGCAGGGTTGCCACCTTTAGGGAAAAAAATCGGGACGATCGGGCATCCATAAGTGACGTTTGAAGTGAGGTCCAACCATATTATGAAATATATATGTATATGACGGATGAAACACAGTCTAAGAAAATGAAACTTTATTTGTATTTATCATATAAATCTAATAATCATTTAAATACTTATTTTTCTTTTTTTATTTATAGATTTTAATAATTCCATATCAAGTTTGTGATTTAAGATGTTATCTGATTGATCCTATCGCATATTGTCAAAAATCGGAACAAAATCGATAGGCCGTCGGGACCCGGGACTATGCCTTCGAAATCGCGGATGTCCCGGCAAAATCGGGACGGGTGGCAACTCTGGAGAGGCGAGCTGGGCGGCTCATTGTTGACCCCTCTCTAACTGACGCTAAACGGCAAAGCCTCGAGCATCGTCGCAGAGTTGCACGGCTGTCGGTTTTTTAAAGGTTACATTTCGGCGAGTGTGTGAAGGAATTATACGAATTCCACCAGCCCCTTTTCGCTTTCGGGATACAAGGCGCAGGTGAACTTCCATTCTTACGTGGTCGACATTCCGCGTATCCTGATAAATGATACCTGCTAAAATCAAAAAGTCTTTATTCAGTTTAGGTACAACAGAACACATGAATGTCAAATGAAGCTACCACTGGTTCGGACGGTAGCTCTACTGAGAATATTTCCTATTTTTTTGTTATTTGTTCCCCGAGCATTACAACCTGAGCGTCTCCGAGGCAAGAGTGAATAGGCTGTTTCTAGACAGGCATGACCCATCCTTGGCTGCAAATACGTATGTAAAATTTTACTAGAAAAGACGCCCTAGGTATAGAAAGAAAGAAAGATCATTTATTTTTGCTTTTCACAGTTTTGCCATGCAAATATTTTTATTTAGAATCTAAATATAAAGCTAAAATGACAAAAAAAAATACAATTCAAAACATAATAATTCAATAAAACCAATAGTAATTAAATGTCAATAACCAACAATCACAAACAAATATCATAAAATCAATACATTAATTACAATTTGTCATTAAATAAATCCTTAACTGTATAGTAACATTTAGTCAAAAGCCAATCATGAAGTCTCCTTTTCATTATATGAAGTTTTCTTTTCATTATATGTTGATATATGAAGCGCATTAGTTACAATCTCACCTATCCATAGCTTCTAATTTACATAAATATCTCCGATTATTTTGTAATTTTTCTTTTGGAAGAATTTCGTAAGCACAATGTATTTTGTTTCGCTACAAACTCACAGTTAAACGAGATTTGAACTATGTGCAGTAACTGTGTTAACATGATGCTGTTACCGTTAAAGTTACCGTGAAAATATCCAAACCAAAATATCGCCGAACGTTAAATCTAATCGAAACTAATAAAAATATGAGGTTGATCTAAAAATAACGTGGGTCGAGGCTGTGCTATTTGAAAATATGCCTCTGTAAAATATATTACCCGGTTTATTTGGGTATTGCCCCAAGGCTTTGTTTCATTTTTGTTTGACGGCTCGATGGCGTAGTGCCTACACCAGTCTAGGCATCAACTAGTTGATGATCGCATAAGTCAAGCAACTATCGCGATGCTCAACCTTCGGTTGGGTGACCAAAGATATCCGTATTATATTTATTGTTAAATTATGCAATTTTATCAGTCGTGTTACTTTTTGGCAGAAGTGATTTGAGCCTCGTATTTCTGAACCTTAGATAAACAATAAGCTCATATACAAAAACTCATTTAAAAAGTGTCCGCGACAAAATTATGCCCATTCGTCAGTTAAGCAAAATTTTCAATAATATCATACATAATCACGTCGCTCGCTACATGTCATAGTGACATTGTAGTATGCTCGTGCTTTTGATTTTGTACACTTTAATGACGCGTTAAGGTCAAAACATTAATGAATAATTTTATGTCATAAATATAATGTGTCAAGCCGGACATTTTTTGGTTGATATTTCTTCGTGAAAGGGCATCTAACAAGTGTATTGTTCGTCTAAGGTTTGAACATCGATTATATTGTTGTAATGATTTAGTAGCTTAGCCGTGCCACTGTTTCTATATATGTACAAAAAGTATGTAAATAAACACAAGCCAGTATAAACAGGTATGCATACAAATATTTGTACTGCACGGATCGAACCCGGTAGACTACTTCTCAACCATTACACTTGATGGATCGTCCAAACGCATTAACTTATGTTGTTACAGAATGTATCCGAAATGTTACGCATCCAGACCTAGCTCACAATGGCGTCATCTATGAGATTGAAAGCCTATTGTGTGCGCTTTGCATGGACAATGCAGAATACCTAGCATGACTTAGAACACCTGTTAATTAACAACATCTGATTGTTGAAAATGTCTTTGATATAACCGGGTTATGTTAATTAAAATAAATTTCCGAAATATATTCAACGACAGTGTATGCTTTTTTTGTATTTGTTACTGTCCGGACGAGAAACGTGCGATTTAAAAGAAAAAAAACGGTTCGCTAGCTAAGGAAAATAAAGGTCTAAATAGTAATGAAAATTTTTGTACCAAATAAATTGGTCTCTATTATTGATATATTAACCCATAGTTTTCTTATTTGAAAGGCTATGTATAACTTTTACTAGTATTTTCTTTTAGCAAAACGCCCTGACAGCAACTTTGGAGAATGATTCAAACATTCCAGGCCGCTAAGTCCGATCTCGCTTACATATTCAAATATTAATTACAAAACGTCATTTTAAACGTAATTATTATCTTTCGATATTATTATCAGTCTCGGATTTCCTTTTTAATTTAGTGACATCTGTAAACTCAACGGAATTCGTTAAAACACCATACGAAGTTTACTGTATATTTTCGTTACCTTTGTTACGAATAAAAACAGAATGTTTAAAAAAGCATTTCCGAATCGCAATATTAATCGACTGGGTAAAACGGAGAGTCGCAAAACGATGGAGCGCACACAATTTGGTAACGTCAATTGCAATTATCCATAAATACGTTGCTTTGTCTTAACATGTGAACTAAAAATGGAAACATTGCCTTGTTAAGGCTGCACACACTAAGTGTCAGTGACAAGCGCAGAAATTATCTGTGGAGGCCAATGATATTCTGTATATATAAAGGTAGATACGCCATCCGTGCCTCAAAAACGAACCGCTGAAGAGAGTACAGTTTGTACTCTTTGTTGAAGTAAATGTTTTCGAAATTCGAAATATGTGTATGTGTGCTGTTACTGTATTCGGAACACTTTTTTCGATTGTTTTGTGAGCATAACACGAATCCATACTTTTTTACATAATTGGTGGAGGCAGGCAAATGATGTTTGTTTTACTTTGCTACATTGAGTTATTGTTGAGACAATATTATTTACTGGTTTTATTTATTTAATTATGCTTAGCATTATATATGTTAGTATTTTGTCACATAGATTTAGATTTAGCGCGCTTATATCTATAGCATTACGAGTATGTATGTTATTGTTTTTCTGATTTATAAGCAAAAGGGTGCGAATATTATTAATTAATCAAAAAGAGCAAGATTGTGTTCGTAATACCGAAGAGATTTCTAATGATTTTTCACGATCAAGTTTTTACAAGGGGGCCGTCTACTGCCGTCCCTTAAAACAGTATTACATTAAGATAACTTCGTCTTTCCTGATACAAAAATGCTGACGAATAATTATAGTAAGCATGCTTTATTAGATGGCGTTGACCCCTTGAAATGTATAGCTGTAAGCACAAGAAACATATAAAAATTAAATTCATGATATTATTTATTTATTTATAACATATAGAAAATATACAAAAATTAGTTGATTTTTATCATGTTTTAAACCTATATATTTATTTAAAATATATATAAACTGCATAGATAGTGATAGGTCACTAATTCACTAATAAATAAACCCTATCATTACAATATCCAATTCTGACCTATGACTGCAGTGTTTACACAATAAACTTTAACTCCGCAACACGTACGGCCATTACAACTTATCTGAATGCTTAACGGCTTGATCTCCGTTAACAATAGATCGCCATTTTCCCACGTAATTTTAAAATCTCAAATAATTCCCGTATATGATTAATACCGCACATAATATTTAACGAGGCACACCCAATGATGTAAAAAAGTATGAATAGTGATATGCTCACAAAACAATCGAAAAAAGTGTTTCGAATGCAGTGACAGCACACACACATATTTCGAGTTTCGAACACATTTACCTTAACAAAAAAGTACAAACTGTACTCTCTTCGGCGGTTCGTTTTTGAGGCACGGATGGCGTATCTACCTTTGTATATACAGAATATCATTGGGCACACCCCATATTTCCGGGCCGCATCTGATAACGGGCTCTCGCAACTTCGCAGGCTTTTGTTCTACGCAACGCTATTACGGTTATGCAGTAACCCACCAATGCTGCAGCAAAGTGCAGATGCAGTCTGCATATATGTATCGACCTATCGCAGTTCACCATTAAAATAAAGAAAACATTAATTTAATGCATCGCTCACATGTTTAAGAAACAAACAAAAAAATTATAAATTAACTAAGAACATAAAAGCACCGTGGTGTGCTACGATGCCTAAATCAAACGAACTCACTCAGCAATAGCCAAGGATCCCAATCGCGGGCCCTGGCGTCGATTTTTAGTGAGCCCGTCTGAGTAGGCGCACGGACGTGCTCTATGCTAAAAATACTAAGGTATATAAACTACATAATATGTCACATAGTTTTAAATAAAATATTAATAATATTGTGCATGTATAGTGTACTTGTCTGGGAATCTATGACGCTCCCTATTTAGTGCAAGGCTACCATACTTAAATTATAAATAACAATTAAATGTCAAAACTTATCGCCCAGTGTAAAATCGAAATTTAGAATAAACAAAAATAAAGAAAGAAAGAAAAATATCTTTTTTCAAATAAATCTGTTACAGATACTTTAAAATTAATTGTTATTATTATCATATTTTTTGTGACTCTGCAAATCTAATTATAAACAAGTAAAATTATAATAATGGAAATCAATTAAATATTACAGAAACGTAAATGTCATGAAAATTTTGGACAGAGAAATGGTGCAAAAACCGTAGTGAACAAAAGGGAAAAATCTAGAAATTGCACGTAGGTAAATAAACATTTAGAGTAAAGATATTTTTGTTTAAAATCAGTATAGAATAAAATATTTGTCAAAATGACATAGACAGCAGCTGTCATTTCGGGGACACATTTTATGTATTAATGACAGTCCGTCCGTATTTTTTTATACGTCTATGGATGTAGTTCTGTCCGTAACTTCTGATCTGCCGTTTCCGATTCTCGAACCGTGAACTGCTTTTGACGGGTCCGTCAATCAGTTGAAAATTACGAACGTGAACATGGATTCAACGATTTGTGTTCCCGGCAATTAGTTCCAGCCGCTTGTAAATTGTTTCATAGAAAACACTCAGAATACAAACAGACGTGTTGATGCACACAAATGTTTGTACTGCCCGGGGATCGAACCCGGTCCCCTTGGTGTAGTTGCCGACATCTCAACCGTTTGATCAAATAGGACGTTAAAATTTAAAAATTACCAAACCCCTCTGTTTCCTTTTACCTAGGATTTTTATAGTTTTGGAATTTTTGACACCAAAATATAAATTTTTGGTAATAATAGAAATGGGACTTGTACCAAATATAGCCTTCCGGGCCATATGGCCTTGGACTGGTGTCTTTCGAAACACTAGACCTAGGAGGTATTTATACTTGTATGTACACACATAAGAGATACGGTTTATTGGTCCCAAATAATGTATATTAACTAATAAAAGATGCACGATCTCAATCAAAAAGTGTCCGCGGCAAAAGTCTGCCATCGCGACAGTTGGGCAGAACTTTAATTCAAAAATTACGTTGCTCGCGATATGTCATAGTGACATAGTAATGTGCTCGTGCTTTTGATTTTGTACTCTTTCTATGGCACGTTAAGGTCAAAATTTAAATGGATAATTTTACATTTCAAATATAATTATTACTATAATCTCATCTAGTTAGTTTAATAAATAATAAATATCTACTGACATTCACACAGCGCCATCTAGCCCCAAGTTAAGCGTTAAGCCTGTATTATGGGTACTAAACAACGGATAAACATACATGTATACATGTTTTTTTTTTGTAAATACATACATATTATACATAGAAAACACCCAGACCATTACAAACAGACATGTATCGAACCCGGAACCCTTGGTGTTGCGGCCGACCTCTCATCCGCAACACCAAATGGGTCGTCAAAGTCAAAGTCAAAGTTTATTGTTGATCTAAGATGTTATATTATTTATTTTCACACAAGTAAACATAGCAGTGAAGGATAAAAGAAACATTNCTTGCATCAAATAGAGGCCTTCCGGGCATATGGCCTTGGACTGGTGTCTTCGAAAACACTAGACCTTAGGAATTATAATTGTATGTCATACACATAAGAGATACGGTTTTTTGGTCCCAAATACTATATTATGCTTAAATACACAACAAACTAATAAAAGATGCACGATCTCAATCAAAAAGTGTCCGCGGCAAAAAGTCTGCCATCACGTCAGTTGGCAGAAATTTAATCAAAAATTACGTTTGCTCGCGATATGTCATAGTGACATAGTAATGTGCTCGTGCTTTTGATTTTGTACTCTTTCTATGGCACGTTTAAGGTCAAATTTAAATGGATAATTTACATTTTAAATATAATTATTACATACGCATGTGTCTTGAAGTTCGTACATTTTTTTGGTGAAGTTTCTTCGTGATTATGCATCTAGTTAGTTAATAAATAATAAATATCTACTACATTCACACAGCGCCATCTAGCCCCAAGTTAAGCGTAAGCCTGTTATCATGGGTACTAAACAACGGATAACAACATGTATAACATGTTTTTTTTGTAAATACATACATATTACATAGAAAACACCCAGACCATTACAAAACAGACATGTTCATAACACAAAGTTTGTACTACCCGGGAATCACCCGGAACCCTTGGTGTTGCGGCCGACCTCTCATCCGCAACACCAAATGGTCGTCAAAGTCAAAGTCAAAGTTTATGTTGATCTAAGATTATTATTAAATTAGACGCAAAATTGCAGTGGGGTCCCCATATTGCGGCTTTGGCAGGAAGGCTTAGTTCCGCTGCATATGCTGTAAGGAAGATAAGAAGTCTCACTGATATTGAGACTGCAAGACTTGTGTATTTTAGCTATTTTCACAGCGTGATGTCTTATGGTCTACTTTTGTGGGGGTCTGCTGCTGATCTACAAACAATTTTTGTATTGCAGAAAAGATCCATCCGTGCCATATACGGCCTTAAATCACGTGACTCACTAAGGGAATTATTTAAACAAATAAATATTTTAACATTACCGTCTCATACATTCTAGACTGCGTCATCTATGTACACAAAAATTTACATGTATTTTCAAAAAAGTCAGATAATCATAGTTTGAACACTAGGAACAAACACAAACTTGCCGTTCCAAATCTTAGATTGCATAAGGTTGGGAACTCATTTGTGGGATTAAGCATTAAAATATTTAATAAGCTACCACAAAATGTAATTGATTTACCCCTGCATAAGTTTAAGTCTCATGTAAAGTCTATTTTAATAAAAAAAGCTTACTATAGTGTTGAAGATTATATAAATGATAAAAACTCATGGACATGTTGATTTCCACGCCTGCACTACTTTTGTTTTTTTTGTTGTCATCTATTTAAATTTATAAATACTTAACTGCTTAATAGTACTTTTGTAGATTATTATATTTTTACCAATAATACGATAAAAATTGAAAATATAATTTGCTTTATATAATTATTTTGATTACAAATGAATCTGTATTCAACACAATTTTTTTGAAAAGAGTAACTACTGAGTTTCTTGCTGGTTTCTTCTCAGTGGAAAACTACCTCCCGAACCAGTGGTAGCTTCATTTGACATTCATAAGTGTTCTTTAAGGACCTAAACTGAATAAACACTTTCATTTTCATTTTCATATTTATTTTCACACAAGTAAACATAGCAGTGAAGGATAAAAGAAACATTCCAAAAAAATCCTATATACATGAATTATGTTATGGCCCCTAACATGAGTGTTGTATTGGGGCACAATTAGGTATTTGACACCACTAATCGTTGACGCACTTTTTATGAACTGTCAAAAAGGAACGTTGAACTGTCAAAATTATTGATATGTGACGTCATTGCTCACTATCATCAATGGACATAATATTTATTGGTTTCAGTGTGTTTAAAAATACAATATGGCAAATAACCAAAAGTTATCAATGATACGACATTTGAAATAAGGTGCGCTTTTAAAAATGAGTTTCGTATTTTATTGCGGATAGTGGAGAATACCGAATTTTGGTTGACGTTTGTTTTTTATGCTGAAAGAAAGAAAAAAGAAAAAAAAATCTTTATTCAAATAAATCTGTTACAGATACTTTTGAATCGTCAATTGTTATTATTATCATATTTTTTGTGACTCTACCACCGGTTCGGAATAAGTAGGATCTTCGAGAAGAGCCGGCAAGAAACTCGAGTTACTCTTTATACTTTTTATATCAGTGGTTACAGTTTTGTCATTTACCTACACATAGATTTACAATAATTTATTACAAAGATTTTGTAACTGGAACACTAAGTGCAAGACCACACATCTTTATCCGATAAATATTCTTCTATTGTATAGTAACCTTTTTTCATGAGGGTTTTTTTAATCTTTAATTTAAACTGGTGAAAAGGCAATCGGCAAGATTTTGTGGTATTTTATTAAAGAATGTTATGCCTCTTCCAACAAATGATTTTCCTACTTTACTTAGTCTAAGATTTGGGACAGCAAGTTTGTTTTTGCTTACATGACTTGTCTTATTGTTTCAGCTATGATCGCGACCAGCCCTTCAGCTTCCAGTTAGGAGCCGGCCAAGTAATCAAAGGATGGGACCAGGGACTGCTGGACATGTGTGTAGGTCAGTATCGTCATCAGCTCTTTACGCATTCCCACCGAGGGGCACAAGCCTACCCGTAAAGGGTGTATAGGCCTTAGTCTTCCAGGGCCCAGTTTATTGGCCGACTTCACGCGAAACCTTTCAATCTCTTCACAGGCGTGTGCAGGTTTCCTCCATTAATATTCTATATATATATAAGCCCGTGCCTCAAAAACGAACTGCCAAAGAGAATACATTTAGTTGTAGGCTATTTGTTTAGGTAAATGTACGCTCATTCGAAAAACGTATGTGACGCTGCCTTCGGAACACTTTTCTCAATCGTTTTGTGAGCATATCACGAATCTATACCTTTTACATCATTGGTTTCCTCACGAAGTTTTCCTTTCCCGTAAGAGCGTCTGATAAACGTACATATAATTTCGAAAATTAAAAAAAACACGTATGTGGCAGGATTTGAACCTGCGCCTTACAGATCGCAAGACAACAGTCTACACCAATGAGCCACCGATGCTTTGCCTAATTCGTCACAGGATAATCAATCAGTAGATAATATATTATTAATACTAATTGATAATTATCGTTAAAGGGATCACAATAGCGAATGGAGTGTATCCAGATAATGAAAGGCGCTATTCAACACGAAATTCCATTACGTGCAATAGTGTATTAAATTATAAAGCGTTAGGCATAGAGTTATGAATATACCTGAAGCTATTATGACCTGGCTTTGTATATGGATAGCAGATAATATGAAGCGAATATTTTCAAACTGGTTAGCAACATACTACAATTTTTATATATTGTGCCATATGTGGTACTTTCGTCTGTACCAAAATCTAATATATTTGTATTCATATTATGCCAACGGTTTTCCAGGTTGAAAGGTGAAATTGGGTACAAAGATTTAACATGTTTGTCACAAATCAAAAACTGCACTGGGATGTCGTTTGGTGTCACTATTTAATAATAAATCATTACACTATATTGTAGTACCGTTCGTAGGAAAAAATAGTCTGTGTCGACTACTTAAAAAATAGCTTTTGAATATTTAAATTAACAAGTCTTATTGTTGTTATGTATACGAAAATAATCGAAACTGTGCTGATGATTACGAAAAAGTCTAAGACGAATATATGTAGTAAATTTCCTGATTATGGAATGATATTATATATGAGACAAAATTGGGCTAAACCTCTGCTTAATGCACTTATCATAACGGCGGAAGATTGACGTAACGATTCCTCATACCTGACCTGACCTCAAGCCGATTTAACTACACCTAATTAATTAAAAAAAAACAAGAAAGTTAAAATCTTACTTATTTTAATATTACGTATTCATAAACGCCCTTACGATTTCAGGCGAGAAGCGTAAACTGGTGATCCCCTCATCCCTCGGATACGGTGAGCGCGGGGCCGGCAACGTTATCCCCCCTCACGCGACCCTGCACTTCGACGTGGAGCTTATCAACATCGGAGACTCTCCCCCGACGACCAATGTGTTCAAGGAAATCGACGCTGATGAAGACAACATGCTTTCCCGCGAAGAAGTAAGTATTGAGCTGGCTTTCCGCGCCATGGACGTTGATGGAGACAATGAGCTGTCCAGAGAAGAGGTTAGTCAGGACTCTGGTCGCCTGGTTGTCGGTTTTTAACCTCTTTCTGCCGGTGAACTAATTGTAGCAATGTAGTGGCTTTTCACATCTTGTACGCAGTTTACATAGCGTAGTTCTACATGTTGCTTCATTCCGGATATCTTGGATCTCTCTGAATTTCAAAATAGTATGCCTTGTGCACTATTCCCCAGAGAAGTCGGTGAATAATTCCAGATTGAAAACACCTAAATCATATACATACAAGTGTACATAAAATGTCGTTGCAGAAATCCAGATTTTTAACTTTCAAAATCATATTATGAATAGAAAAAGTATGGATTGCGCGCAAATTATGCAACTCGGACAAAATGTTTTTGTCAATTTCATATTTTCTTTATATAAAATCGAAACACAAAAACACTAAGTGATGATGATGATGCCAAATAACAGTGGTGTAGATCTTTCTTTACTGCTTTACAACTCCCATCGTGCCATTTTCTATACTATGTATCGTATAACTTCTATTTCCTTCTATATTTCCTTTCTTACTAAATTCTGGAAACGGGCACAACAAACATTTGTGTACATGAACATGTCTGTTTGTATTGGTCTGGGTATTTCAATGTGTATTATGTATAACTAAATAACTGTTTCTAAATTAAGACACCTGGTCACATAAATGAACAAACTTCATAATCATCATTTCAGCCTTTGGACGTCCACTGTTGGACATAGGCCTCATCCGAGGCCTCTTCTAATGTTTCCCATACGTACTGATCTCAGGTGTTATGCATCTAGCGCTTTCCAGCTACCTTATTCAGGTCATCCGACCATCTTGCCGGTGAACGTCCTACGCCGCGCTTTCCGGTACGTGGTCTCCACTCAAGAACCTTTCTGCCCCAACGGCCATCGGTTCTCCAGGCTATGTGGCCTGCTTATTACCACTTCAGCTTCTCAATTCAATGGAAAAACTTACATCTACTTAATTATTATCCTATACGGCTTCGTTATAAGTAAAATGGGATTCATAACATGTGGAGACAGTTCTTAAAATTACATGAACACTAGTCAAATCGCCACCACATCTTTTTTTGAGTGCGAAATATATTTTTCTTCTTTCTTTTCTTTCAAATATGCTATTTCAAAACTACCTCCCGAACCAGTGGTAGCTTCATTTGGCATTCATAAGTGTTCTTTAAGGACCTAAACTGAATAAACACTTTTCATTTTCATTTTCTAATGCGCTGCGATGATACACTCCTTCATCAAATCCCTACCAATGACCAAAGAAATATATGAACTTGGAGTACCTAAGTGAATTAGCAGACTAACCGATATCGAAGAGGAATTCACAAAATGTTGCTAATGTCTGGCGTTTAACTATTAAGTCTAGCCTTTGCCGATTTATTAGCTAAACTCTATTAACGCTTGACAGGATGACCTAGGTTTGACGAACCAAATTGTGTGACTATTTAACATTTGTATAATAATTGTACCGCCCGGTATTAGATCCGGTCACATGTCTGTAAACTTATTTTGTCTGTATCCACAAGCGCTTTCCAATTTTCTCTTCACTAACTAAACTAATTTGAAAGTGCAAAATTGTCTGCGGTCACATACCCGCATCGTTTCTACGGATAAACGAAGACAATTCGGTTACTTAAGATATTTCGGTAAAAAGTCTTTGTTTACAGAAAAGACTCAAACTAATCTATACATTCTAATTTGAAACATTTAAGAACTCATTTGCTGCTACAAATTATTGTTGATTACGAAATAGAAGGTTAAGAAATTGAATAAAATGGTTAGAGCATGAAATTCATATTTACATAATGTTTAAGGAGGATGTATCTTTACTATAGTTTTCAGTAGATACTTTAATATACGTTTCAGAAAAATAGATATTTGCTTCATAGTAGCCAAAACTATTTGGCTTTATTTCCACTTTTAAATGAAATGTGGGACACTAATATATGGTTTCCTTTAGTTACTAGTGTTTCAATACTTCTTAATAATTGCATGTTAATAAAATTGCTAAAACAGGTTCATTAATTAAATACTATTGTTTAATGTGAGATACAGAACAAAATTTGTTGCATTTTACAAGACGCGAAGTAAACAAAAATGTTGTTACCGCGAGTGAACGGAGCATAGCGTCATCTAGTGGGAAAGGTACACATTTTTACACCACCAAAGCAGGCTAATTGCTTGATAGAACTTTTTCTGAAACCACCGATTGCTGAAGCGAAGTTTTATAGCGACATCAGCAATATTGTTCGTAAATGGCGGTCAAAGGTTGGTACTTTAAAAAACAATAAACCTACCATAAAATTATATGAATGGTTTTTGTCTTACAAAAACCTACACAAAGTTAAAATCTATTTTTCCAGTTGCGACTTCGACCAAAAATTCTTATAATAAAATAACTGATGACCCTAATAACTCATCAAGTGATGTATATACATCGAGTAACCAAAGTTTTCCATTGCCTGCAGGTTAGCGAATACCTGAAGAAGCAAATGGTCGGGTGGACGGTGCTGAAATCAGCGAGGACATAAAACAGATTGGAAAGCCACGACAAGCTGGTCGAGGAAATATTCCAGCACGAAGACAAGGACAAAAATGGTTTCATCAGCCACGGAATTCTCCGGTCCTAAGCACGACGAACTTTAAATATATAACTTAAATTATTATAGGAAACCCCAAAATTATAGGACCTCTTTGAAGCGAAACTGGCATGCGACAATTATATTCGAATATTAAATTTACGCGGACCTGTTTAATGGCAATGTTTGTACAAAATAAGTACATAGTTATATTATGGCATTTGTGTACTTACATTTAACATTAGGCCAGTCTACGGCAACATAACCTTATGCAGTCGTTGAGGCCAGTAAACTAAATATTTAGCTCGATTAAACGTAAATGTACATTAAATAGATTTTACTTTTTAATGGTGTTAATTTTTTTTTATGTAGACAATTCCGTTTCTTTAAAGTTTCGCTTCTAAACAGTTGTATATTTTTTATTATCGGGTGTTAGGACTTCTGTGAGAACGTGTTTGAATTATTTTTTATAATTGTTTATATAATTAGGTTTTAAATCAAAATTGTAACAGTACACTCAATAGACATTATGTGACATCTTGTTTTTCAGAGTATGAGTGTTTTTGTTGAGTCTTTTGTACTTAGTTTACGTTGTTGGTATCTACGAATTTGTTATTTAGGTACATATTAATATTATAACGTTAGATAGTATCATAAATTCATTATTCAAGCATAATATATAAACTAATTTATGTAATCGTATTTACTTGCTCGGTGCTACGCGACTTGCGTTCTAGCACTTACCTAAGCGTCAATTAAATTATATAGACAATTGACAAATAACTTCGTATACTTATCATGTATTGTAAAATCTTTTGCTGCATGAGTTTTAAGAACCTGTACCTATGTCTATTACCTAAAGCCTATAAACGAAGGTACATTAATATAAGGCATTAGATATTTTACAGTAGTTGTTTACCGCAGCGTAACTGCACTTTACTGTAGTGAATAAATATATAAATTTGACCAAAATCGCTCAAGTTGCCGTCTTAAGATCGCCTGTGTAGTGGCACCGTACTAATATAGTAAGACTTGTTGCCAATAACATTATCTCATTCCACTCGCTACCTAAAAATGCAGATATCAATACTTGAATTGTACGATCTAAAGCATTATTTCTATGTAAGGTTTTTTAACAACGTCCCATGTTCATTCCACCGTATTTAATAAAAATAAAGCAAATTTATGTGAAAACATGTGTTTTATTTGAAAACCATGCTTATCCTATCCATATCCTATCAGTCATTGTACTGCATTGGACCCGCCTCGTCAGTTATGTTGGTTACCTCTCATCTAAGTTGAAGTGTAAACCATTTAGTAACCACTAACCAGATGCCGTTATTAAAGTAATTATGCCACAAATAAGCGACTGAGCTTTCTTTAGATTTTTGCAGAAGTGTAAAATAAACTGACACTCATTTCAAAATGGTTTATGTACTCATAGGTATTCAATAAATATGTAGATCAATTATTTTCCATTGTGGTAGTTATAAGCCTCTAGATTAAGTTATCTGTATCAATTGAGTACTCATATATGAATCAGTAAGTAGTTACTTTAAGTACTTCCAATGATAATTGTGGGAGGGGACTCGACCGCCGTAAAACAACGCGAGAGTTATTTCGGCGTTTGAGAGAGGTTACTGAGGCCTACAAAAGTGTCCGTTACCAAATTCGAAACTTTTTCCTATACGTTTTAAGCTCGAAGGTCTGCAATACACTTTTTGCTCCTTAGAAATAAAAAAAAATATGTACAACTATCAAGCCTATATAGTTTGTGACTTTACCCTGTTCCAAATGGAACGAATGAAAAAAACTTATCTGTCACCTAGTTGCAGTGTTGGCACCGTAGCCCTTTTGTGGCTAAATCTAGCACTTTTAATATGGGTAAACTACTTTTTTAACGATTTAGCCCGAAAAGGGTAGTCTTGAAAATAATACTAAATTATACATACATGGCAACAAATACTTTTTTGCTATTTCATCGGTCATGATGACTTTTTATGACGCTCAAAAAAAAAAGGAGAGAAGAGAATCGTGTTACACAAATATGCCATCAAGGCTAGGCTAGGTATATTAAAATAGAAGTCGGTCATAAAGGACCGCAAGAGCCCTCTTTAAGACATTTATTTTAGGGTTGCAAAGATCAATATCATGATTTTGAGGAATATCATTGTATTAGCGATAATAGCGACATATCCGGACTATTGCTATAATCTAGCCCTTTTAAACTTGTCAAAAAGCCCTTTTTCAAAAACTAAGGTGGCAACACTGCTTAGTTGTCAACACCCGCTGTCACTGTCACTTGTCAGTGATGCACTTCAGTATAAATGTAAATTGCATTATTGTTTTGGCGACGGGGGTTGATTGCATTCTTGGGCGTGCTCTGTTCAGTTGCGGTTTGCCCCTGCGTGTCTTAGACGTCAGTTAAGCTAGTGTCATGTGCTATACTTTTAATTCATAAAATGCTGTCTAGCAAGCGACTCGTCCCTATGCGCTATAGCATTTTGTTGCAACGTGGCTGTGCTTGTGTTGTTTGTAAGATATAATGCTCACGAACGCTGTTATGTCACCATCGACGAGCACCAGGTGGTGGAAGTGGTCCTGCCAGCAGACTTCCTTAGCTTGGGTATCGATACATCAGAGGTAGAAGATTTTAACAGGCTCGATTTTTTGAATAAGCGGTTCATGGAACTCGCGTCTGAACTAGCGCCCGCTCGACTACGGCTTGGCGGTACTATGTCAGACCGCCTTATTTTCAGTGCTCTGCCTACAGCACAGCTGTCCTGTGAACACTGCCACGAGGGCAACCACACTGGCCACGCCTGCTCAGCCATCAGAAAACTATGTAAACACAAGTTTTTGCCCTTTTTTGTATTGACTGGACAAAAATGGGAAGAGGTTAATGAGTTTTGTGCCAAAACAAACATTAAACTTTTGTTTAGCCTGAACCTACTTCTGAGAGACCATCACGCTTGGGACAGCCGTAATGCCCGTGACTTGTTGGTGTACTCTCAAACACCATTTTGATATTGATTGGCAACTCGGCAATGAACCAAATTCATTTCAACATGTTTTCAATGTGTCCATTCCTCCACGTGTATTAGCGAAAGACTTCAAAAAGCTACGGGAGCTTATGAATGAGACTGGATTTAGCCAGTCCCTCCTGGTTGGGCCAGACACCACCCGACCTCAACCGAACCGTCCCGAGTGCCTTAAATATATGGAGGAGTTTCTAGGAAATGGATCTAATTATATTGATGTCAGATCTTGGCACAATACTATTTGAACAGTAGGACAGCTAAGTTAGATGACTTTTGGAACCCAGATACTTTGATTTATTAGATGGCAGATTCAAACAATGAAAAGCCACACAAAAAATTATATACATATACCTATGTGGTTAAGTGAAACCAGCAGTTCTTTTGGAGGAGGCGCCCCTGGGTTGTCCAATTCATATGCAGCCACACCCTTATGGCTAGACAAACTTGGACTGTGTGCCAAGCACAATATTACAACTGTAATTAGACAAAGTTTTTATGAGGCATTATAGTCTTATAGATAAAGACTTTGAGCCCTTACCAGACTGGTGGGTAAGTGTTCTGTACAAGAGACTTGTTGGCAATAAAGTTCTAAATGTAGACTGCCATTGCTCCCGGTTGCAGAGGATGTACGCTCATTGTGCTAATAGGCAATATACTAATGATACTTCGGCAATCACTTTATACGCTGTAAATCTTGAAATGGCTAAATCTAGGTTCCTACTGAATGGAACTGCACTGCATGGAGAAAATTTACAAATTGATGAGTTCATAATAAGTGCACCATCAAACAACAGAAGAACAAAGACGGTGTTGCTTAATGGTTGGCATTTGTTCTACGAGACATCATTGCCTATGTTGCAACCACGACACCTCAAGTATGGTAACCATATATCTATGCCACCTTATTCAATTGGCTTTTGGGTTATCAAGAATACTTCCATCCAAGTGTGTAAGTGAATCCTATTTGTATTTTCAAATCGATTATTTATTAATCATCATTTTCATAATCTCATGTTTTTCATCTGACTTCTTTGTTGAATACAAAGGAGTTTTTTTTTTGCCACAGTGTGTATGCTTAAATAAATAAGAATTGATCTCAGTGCAGATTTAAATCAACTATTCATACTAATCCTGGTTGAAAAAGGCTTTATTTTTAAACCCTTACCTGTTATTCCATAGCAGCTATTTCTACTGGACAGAATGAATGCGCTTTCAAAACCTACTCATTTAGTGGTATTTAGTTTCATTGTTAGCTAAAATGAAAAATATTTCTAACACCTTATCCTTATTCCACATTCCAAGACTAAAATTGTTTTATGTTTCGACAATGTATTTGTTGAGTTGGTTGCAGTCTGCATTTAGATAACTTAAGTAGGGTGTCTCAAATCTCAAATACAGACCGAAATTTTCGTAATCCAGTGATCAATATAGGTTTATAAGCTTTTGTACAATTAGGTTGTTTATTTATTGGTACACCCAAAAATGTTTGTTCAGGTACAGATTTCTACTCATAGTTTTATTATTCAGTGTTTAAATTAGGTAAATCTTTGAAAACGATTCTTTTCCATTCAGTTGGTAAATGTCATTTTTCCATCTTTTCAATAAATTTGTGTGCCTTTAAATTTTACAATACATGTATTGAAATTAATATAAAAGCTGTTAATAAAATCTTGTGATTATCTTTTAGGTATGTAATAATTATTGAACACTTCCATGTGATTGTATTATCTTGTTTGAAAATGCCTTGTCCCTTGGAGTGAGATGTTGTAATAGGCTGATAATTAATGAATTATAGAACATACTAACATTCCCTGCTTTTACTTGCAGCCCTGTCTTATAACAAGTATGTGTTAATGTTAAATTGTACATTATTATAAACATTCAACGTTCTAAATATTTGCTGGCCAAATTATTTGTAATGAATTGTCTGGATTATTTTATATTTGAATTTTAACATTATGTGTATGCACAAGTTTTCTCTCTAATAGGGCATAAGTATTATTATAGCTGTACTAGCAGTTTATTTTAAGAACAAAGCCAATGTGTACGTAATAATATTTAATGATATTTTTACATAGCTACTGCCATGCTATGTTTTTGTGTGCGGCAGTCACATTTTAATATACAAATGTTAAGTATTTTGCAAATAACTATGACATATGTATATCATATATTACTTAATGTTAATATCTTGTTACAACAATTATTTCAATAGTCGGTTTAACGGTTGTCACAAAATATCTCTATGATACATTGAATACAATCTTTTTGAAAGAAGTCTTTGTTACCAACATAGATTTTATATGCATATATTTAGCTTTTTATGCAGTGAAATAATGAAATGGACATGTCTCAATGTTGGAGATTATTTTTAATGAGCAGAAAAGAATGCCCATGATTTATTCTATAAAGAAGTCTATCTCTGATGTTCTGATGTTTTTATTGTTACTATATTTAAATTTTAATGACAAACCCCCTGTGAGTATTCATGGATATGACCATTAAAAATCTCTCGTAAATCCGTTTATTTTTCTGCTAAGCTCTGCATGTTTGACTATGAATACCTATCTCTACTCTCTATATACTTTAAATATGTAATATATGAGTTTATCAATTTTCGCTTGTACTTATAGGGGAATTCGTCGTCATATTTCATGGAACTTTAATATGCAATGATGTAACTCACACAGCAGTTCAGTAATTTATAAAGTTGATGTCCATACTTATAAAGTAATACGTGTGACATACTTATAAATTCGTAAAATGAACATCCATTAGTGCCATGTACTCAGATGCAGTATAAAATATATAGTTTAACAAAAAACTAGAACCATTGAGGTAGTTAATTTTTAATAAAAAATTGGAAAGTCTTGAAATAAACCGAGGTATTGTGAATTTATAACTGTGGTTGTTTTTACCTTTTGAGAGTTACATAGTCATCAATAAGACTAGATTGCTTGTATGTATTTTTAGTAGAAATGTATCATTTTAAAATAAACTTTCACTTGCATATTTTTTACTTTTAATTTTTAAATAGAGACTGAAATCTATTATCATTTTTCAGTTTTTCATAATCAAACAGGAGTAAACCATATTTTTATAATCTAAGCAGAATTGTTTTCAGTTTTAGATATTATGACTCACTTCTATATCCATAAATTGAGTGCTGTGCCTTTAGAATAGCTAATAGTTGAGAACAATACATGTTCAATGTATATTGTATTGAATTAAGGCTTCGTATATAATATCAATGTTGTATTACTTGTATATGTATAAAGGATGGATACAGCTAATGTTAACATTTTGGATTGCAATTTTTTTCAATGTACCCAACAATCACATTAATGAATAGAAATAATGAGGCCAAAACAACATTATCTTGTAATGATGATTTTGTACAAAAAGACTGTATTCTCATTTAGAGCGCCTACAATGAATTTCTGGGACATCTGCTCTTGAAAAATGATCATGGCGCCTAAAAGCGAGCCGATAAAAATATGTCTATTTTACTCTCTTTAATTCCATATAAATATGTGTAGATCGCATAATTATAATCTACAGATTTTCAATGTGTTAGTAGCATGGTTTTGCTATCAAATGCATGCATGAAGTTTTTGTTATCTTTTATAAAATGTTGACGCAAACGTCTTGTTTGTTAGTCTTAACTTGTTAATGGCCAAGATTATCTAGACATGTGGTTAAATGGAGGCAGCAATAATACTTTGAGAATGGCATGTTCATTTGTATTTTTCTTTAAAATAAGTGTTTTTCTCCTTAACATATAATACACCAAGGTTTATGTGACCAGGTGTGAAGACAGTTAAATACATAGGTATTACGTTTCAAGTCAATTGCTGCGCCGATGGTGACCTTGCAAGTGAATGTCAGATATTTTTATCAATTGTAGAACACTTCTTAAACAAATGCTCTTTAAGCCGAGAGAATGTTTATTTAATGATATTGTGTCGCTGACCAAGATAGGATGGATCTGTTTTTGCATTACCTACCTATTTACACATTTCATTTCAATGTATGTGAAATACATAATGAAGGGGGAAGGGGGGAGGTCCTATTATAGCGTAACTTTGTACATTTATCTTAATGAGACCTTGACCTTTAGGTAGATAATGAACAAACTTGGACGCTCAAAGATGATTACACAGTTATCAATCCGTCCGACATATGATTATTTGTTTAAGTCTTTACAACATTTTTTCTTATACTGTCGAGTTCTGACGAAAGCCTATATTGTATTCTATACAATTAGCTTTTCACTAAGTCAGTAAGTAAGATAGGTATGATAAACCTACCTGATCCGTGTACCAACCTTTAAATAATATTTCTTAAACATCGACAAAAATACTCTCTTTAAATTTAATGGAAAGATCTTATTTGATATTATATAGAAATCTCCGTAATAGATATTTAAGGCTCGATTTAGTCTTATTTCAAGTTCCATTGAAATCTAACATTTGTTGCAATGGCATTCAATAGACTTGAAAAATAAGTACTTATATCCTCGAATAGAGTATTAACATTGATACCCGTTTTTATACAATCTTCTAATTTATATTAAGTGAAAAATTAAGCAATTAGGTAGAATTTATTTCGGCTCGCCATATTACTTGATTAGAATCATAAATTTCCAGAAATGTGTGGTGAACTGCAATAACTAAGAAGTATAATATTGTCTACTCACAAAAACATAACTGTAAGCAATGGAAGAGCGGAACTCCTGTCACAGGACTTAATCGTCCCACTAGGCTGGTTCCTAACACTAAATAAGGATATCTTGTGATAGACTGAAATAAATATATTTTGATTTTGATTTTTTGATACTGCATTGATATGTGTAAGTCATAAAGCTGTTACTTGTAAATTAAATGCTGTCAATTTTATGCAAATAAATGTAAAACCTACATAAGGTTATTTAAGAGTGCTTCTAATTTCCCTTGTTAAATATAGTGCCTCATGTTAATATTGATAAATATTTACTTATAAACTACAGTATGTACATGTAAGAAAAGTTTATTGTATGCTTGTGATTACGGTTGTTTAATATTTCATAGATTTTTTATAATATTTACATAATACATCGTTGCATTGCTATGCGAGTGTGAATGTCATGGACTTGTTAAAATGTCGTTACCAGAATCGCTTAAGTACCTACCTGTATGAGAATTTAATATGATCTTAGATACTTACAATCTAAAGAATATTTAGGCCCGTATTCTAGAAAGAGACTCAACGTTATCTTAAATAGAGTTAGAAAGGGATGCCGCTATTTATCGTATATAGAGCTATCCCTTTCTAACCCTATTTAATTAAAGATCAACGCTTGAGTCTCTTTCTTGATACGGGTCTTCAACTGTCCACTTTGCTTATCCCATAACTTAGTGTATGTCATCACCGTAATTATTCGATTAAAAATTCAACATGGTAGGTACTTGCTTGTCCAAAGTACCTAGCATGTTTTTTGAAATGCTTTTTTTAGTAAAAGAATATATTATACAACTGTTTCAACATAGCCCTAGATTTTGCTATGAGGTAAATTATAGCAATCCCTTGTGATATAAGCCAACTCTTAAGTATTTTATACATTACAAATAGGAGGATTTTATTATCATTCAGGTAATTGTAACTAAAGTCAATCAGAATTTCAATGTATTTTTTATTAAAATAATATGGGTTAGGCGCTAATTTCTATTAATTCTAAACGCGATCAAATGCCAAGCAATGGACAAATGTTTTGTATAAATAAAGTCTTTAACCAATTCATATATCTAACAGCCACAATAGGTATAATTGTTATAGGGCGTAGGGTAGACTTTATTTATTATTATTTAGTGTACCTTCGATATGTTTAAACGACTTATTTGTGTAATTCCCTTTACACTTGTAATGTATTCTATGTTACAACACTGATGTCGCAGTGTTAGATTATCTTTTTTTTATTAAAAAATAAGGGATTCGATTTGTAGATGATTATAAAAAAATTTGAGGTAATGAGCTGCAATAAACTTCACAATAAGAATTTAAGATTTGTTAACCCAGTAGGTAAACATCTAAATGAGTTTACTATTGTATGTCTGTAGTCTTGGTTGGTAAAAAGACTTGATATTTATTGTTTTTTTTCTAATTCGTCCATGCTATATTTTGCATGTGAATATGCGGTGCCTAAATGTAAGACTGATTAGAGTTATATGGTACATTTAAAACGTGGTCTGCTATGTACTATGTTATATTATAATGTGCTATAATTTTATATCAATTGTAAAATGTGTACCTATTTATCGTGCGTTAGAGTATGTTTTTAAATAGATCATACCATAAATAGTAATTATACGCATATGTCTTGAATAGTAACTACCTTTTGAAGTGAAGTTATTTTAATAATTTAGTGTCTTTTTTTAAGCTTAACTCTAACTAAGTGATTTAACTTACCTAATTATGGCTTATGTTCGTTGCCATACAAAATATAAATACATTTATATTTCTATACTTTCTGTATTATCTAATAAATGCCTATTTAAACATTCACTGGTTTTTTACTCTTATTTAAAAAATCCACCGTCTTACGTCTGCATCTTAAAATCCAGAGGTGAAGCAATAGAAAGATTAAAGGTTTCTTGTGCGGTCATAATATATGTACTCTCCTTTACGCGGGAAGAACATTAGGAAATGTCTTGTTTTGGCGGAGTTTTTATCTGTCAATCAATCGAGGGTATTATTCATATTCATTTATTGCGCATGTTGATTAACAATGGTCTTATAATAAAAGAGCGCTCTCTTTATGTGTTTCGAATTATAAAAAATACTATTTTTTAAGGCTTAGATGTTGGTAACAATACCAATCTGGGTCAATCCCCGCGTAGTACAATCGTTTGTCGTGAACATGTCTGATTCTACTTATAGGTCTGGGTGTTTTTATGTATAATATTTTATTTATAATTTACAAAAAATAACTATCGATTGTTTAGTACCAATATAGGTACGTACCCAGCTTTACGCTAAACTTGGGTAAAATAGCACTGTGTGAATGTCAGTGGAAAGTAATTAACTTATTTAAATTTAAAATCATGCCATTTTCCGCCATCTTGACGTTCATACCTAACTAAATCAGTATTCAACGTAGACAGAGAAAATACTCTTCAGCTTATCACAGTCCTCTGATGGCGAGTCTGCTTGCCCTTATTTTGTACCAGATATTCCTCCGCTTGCGTAAGCTTCCAACAGCGACTTTTTACACATTTTCATCAGGAAGATTGAATGAAAATGTATTTTGTTATATGAACGCTGACGTGGTAGGGTGGGACCTATAGTTGAGATGCCGGCTATTACACCAAGGGTTCCGGGTAAGATCCTCGGGCAGTACAAGTATCCATGAGTATGGTTGTATTTTACATAAAAACTAAATCATCATATAAGTGTTTTTTATCCGTTGTTTAGTTAAGTAGGTACTCAATCCATAGTACAAGTACCTAGCTTAATTTGCCTACCTTACTTTACCTAGCGTGATTTTCGGTCTATATTTATTTTATGTCTAGATGGTTATTTTATATGCCCATACACTAGCATGTTTTCAACACATGTAAACTGAATACGGTCTCATTCCATGTGTTCAATAAATCAGCTATGAACTTTCCTTGTTTTGCGGTATTTGCATCACCAATGCAATTGTGTGTTTGACTTACACTAAATATGAATATCAAATCAACCAGCTTCTAGAGGTAACGGTTATTTGACAACGGCTTTTGCAAATAAATAGACTCGTAGGTATTTAGATTAATTTATTATGGGATAGGTAAAATATCACATAATACACACAACTAATTTAAAGACGTATAGAAAATACTTAGAGTAATCACAAAAAATAGCACAGTACACTTGTGTTCAAAATTCTTAATAAATAAATATATTATAGGTAGAAAGTTAGATGAAAATTATAATAATATCACGATCATGATTATTGCATTGCTCTGCAACACCATGTATAAAAAATCCTAATAATAAATCACATGTTTCAAAATAGTCCTAAATTCGTTAAAATAAGGTTTTTCTCAAAAACCATGTAAATTTTCCAATGAAAATTATCGTAAAAATCCTATAAATGCCTTACAATATAGTGTAGGCTGCGTACGAGTAGTTCTTGAATACAATCACTTAAATTACTGGTAGGTACATTGATAAATGCGCACCTACTTTAAAGAACCTTAGAAATTGAAAGAATTTGAACTTTGCCATTTCATCTGAAAAAGTATATAAAAAAATTAAATGGCAATGTTCAAATCTTTTACAAATTCGATAATTCTCTAATGTGAATCAGATACTGGGAAATCACTTGGCAGTTGATGTTGCCAATGGGTTGCGGAGTACCAGGATCACAGAATCACCACGCAAGAACATCTTCGATATGAATTTGTCCTTGTTGATAGCCTTGCCCTGAAATTTAAAAAAAAAAGTCTATATAAACGGGCAAACTTGCCATATTGTGCAATGAGCGCCTTGTTTTGTTCCCTACTTATTTTAGGATAGGTACCTAACAAGTTAAAGGAATTTAAAAAACTTACACCAGGCGGGATCAAAACCCTAATTCCGCTTATTTTAAAATGCACTTATAGTATCGTAATTCTGTATCAATAGTAGACTTTTTTACCCATTCGTTCTATTTTATGGTGGGATTTTAATTGGTTTGAAACCACTAACATTAAAGTTGTAGGTACCGTAATAACAAATTTACAATTGGATTAAAGAAAAGCGTCATAATGGTATCGTTATGTCAAGCATATTAGTAGAATTGAGCCCCATGTTATTATAATTGAGGCGTTGATACCGTGTGATCGTATGATGTAGATATAAAATCTTAATAAGTACCTTTACATTATAATTATACTGAATCTTAAAAGGTTGCTTCTGAATTGTTAGGTTAGGTAGGTAGTATGTAGGTACATACTAAAAGTATTAAGACTTGAAAGTCTGACCCTTCTGTAATTTAACCCACAGATTTAAGAATATGCAAGATCATCCCAATTCCTTCTTTCCATTAGAACTAAAGGTTGCATTAATATTTTTATTACAAAACATGAAATAATTTTTAACGTTCGCTTTGCTTTGTAGCTCATTTCTTAATAACTAAAACATAAATAGCTATAGGTACACACACAACATAGTTTAATTGCAGGGCTTTCAGTATCGCTTTGCCTTTGTACGAAGCTTGAAGAATGTATCGTGTGTTTAATGCCATATGCGTGTGTATTATGTACTTTAATGTGTGTAATTACCTTCTTCCCATCGGGACCTCGGGGAACCTCAGTCCACATCTCTTTAACGTTCTCCAGCACCATGTTGCAGTGACGGTCAAAAGCCTTAACTCGCGCAAGGAGCTTTCTGTTGTTGCGGCAGTTGATCAGCACTTGAGTATTATTTTTTACTGACTGCGACAACACCGACATTGGTCCAGTCTCGAACTCTTCTTCTTCCAGTCTGGCCAGCTCCTCTAAGCTTTGACCAGGAATGCGTTGCTTCCTGGGGACAGGCCTAATGTGGTAATTAGCATAAGTAATTTACAACAATTGTCAATTTAGATTATTATTATTAACAGTCTTCTACTTACGGTGCTTGTTTGCTCATGGTTAAGGGATAATCTAGTTTAATGCAAAACTGGAAAAATAAAGCCGGCTTGGATGCACTCCAATAAGCAGTTCACACACAAATTTAAATTGTAAGTTATTGATCCTATTTCCTCCTCCCTCTACTCCCTGTCTGTACCTAAAGTATTGATTGATGGTTCTTTCTTGCTTGCAACTGCATCTTAACTACTTGTTCAGTAAAAAAGTTTTCAAAAATTGTCGTTCCAATCAATGAATTAACTAAAAAATTTAAATAGGTGAGTAAAATATACAATTTCCACATATAAACAACTTATTATAATTAGGATAAACTTTGATTTCACGTGGCTGTGCCGATTTTTTCTTTGCCATCTGTCACACTGACAAAATCGAATCACTGAAATGACATTTCGCATCTAGAAAAAAACACAATATTTGTATTTTTGTTATTATTTGTCTCTAAAAGTAACAAAGTGGGTGTTCCAGTTTAACGATATTTAAAAGGCAATACAATTTCAATGGCTTTACTACTGTTGTGATTCGAATACTAACATTTTATTTGAAGATAATAACAGACGAACAGAATGTATTTATTATTGTATTTTCTGGGGTTTATCCCGGTTATTTTATGCAACGGTGAAGGGAATGTGACTTTTTCGCTTGGTAAGTATATATTTACTGTTTTCGTTTGTAACTGACTGAAAATTCGACACGGAATAGATTTTCAAGGAACAGTTTTTCCCACTAAGCGGGAAGGAAACTGAAGCCTGACCTTGTTATTTGTTATTACAATTGAGTTAATTGGTCAACAGGCCACAATATGTTATCTCTTTGTCGTATAGTTATCTGCGCCCTTGCTCCCAGTTATGAAGACAGTGATTTACTACCATTGTAAGGTGACTGCAATATCATTTCAGTTAATTAATGTTACTCCTTGTAGAGCGTCGGTGGCTAAATGGTGTGGACTGTCGCCTTCCTACAGGGAGGGCTGAGATTAAAATCCCGACACGTACCAATATGTTTTCGCATTTTCGAAAATATATGTGCATTATCCGACGCTCTTACGGCGAAGGAAAATATCGTGAGAAAACCTTCATGCACGCCTGCAGAGAGATTCGAAGGTTGTGTGTGAAGTCGTCCAATCCGCACGGGGCCCGCGTGGACGACTAAGGCCTAATCACCCGGGTAGTCTCGTGCCTCTCGGTGGGGACATTTAATGAGCTGATGATGATAACGCCCTGTTAACCTGGACTGCCCTTATCCCTTGGCAGTACCATTTTTTAATTGAAATTTTATATCCTGTTGTAAGAATTGAATGATGCAGTGTGGATATAAATGATAGCAAGTAGTAATTATTTTTGTCAATGCACTGTGCCCATCACCTGAGATGACAGAACTTAAGTTTCTCATACCCAGTAAATTGACTGGCTACAGTGCCCTTATCCCGAAACACAGTAGTGAAAAACACTCATAGTTTAGGAGCAATTATCTGCCACTGCAGTACCTACCCATACGATTCAGTACCAAGTCTAACACAGTTTGTTTCAAATTATAAATACATGTTTTCAGAAGACTTCAAATGTTCTCTACCTGATGTGACCAGTTTGGATGACAAGTTGGATATCACTAGATTTAGATCTGATTTCTCAAAAATATCAGAGGTAATTAGAATTTATAATAAAATTTAAATTGTACCTAAATGCTGAAGCTTTTTTATTTTTATTTAGATGTTTTTTATTTATTTCTTGTGATATTGCACCTTAATTTTTACTTAAGACTTTCATTGCTTTAGTAAGAACAAAAACTGAAGTCAGTGTTCATTAATATTACAAAACCATTACTCAATTTATAATAATATTTATTGACCCATCATAGATTTAATCTTTCACTGGGTGCATTATGCATATTTTAGTCCTAAATTGTAATTTTTTTAAACTATGATAGTAAAGGAATTCCATGTTCCTATACCATTTTAAGTAATTTAAATCTTTTACACCAATACACATACATAATTGGAATGTCATACAATATTAGATTTTCTTTCAAAAAGTTTCATTTTTAAAGAAATATAAATTCAATGTAAAATAGCACTCATGACTGAACTTCTTGCTTAACACCAAAGGAAAGATGAAGTAACAAAGAACCAACCAACCAAAGGAAATGTGATGAAAACTAGACTAGGTGCTAGGTAACTCGTAAATTATATTGATTTCAAAATGTGTTTACTGTACCTACACAAATTTCAAAAATATTCTGTTAATAAATTTTTAACCATAGCTTAAATTTATCGACTACTAAATTGCATAGTTTCTGCAGCTGCACACTCACATTGGCATACACTGCGAATTTTGTCTGCACACAAGGTTTTGTGAATGAGACGGTCAGTGCGCTCATCTGGTGGTAAGTGATACGCCTGACCACGACAGATGGAGTGTTGAAGCAAATTGAAAACAGTAAGTAGTTATTATTTTCCGTCAAAACTGTCCAGCGACCGTCACCCGAGGCGGCAGATCCTAGGTCAACAGTTCCCTTATCCCGAAACACAGAAGTACAACACACCTATGTTCACCTCATCGGTTCATGGTGCATCTTGCCGAATTACTAACGAGTCTCGGGCAATCCGTCAACACGCATTGAACAAGTGCGGTGGATCATCATCGACATGTGGGACGTTATCCACAGTGACATATATATGGGTAGTTTGGACCGTATCCCACGCAGGTTCCGTGTGGTGGTAAGTATTAACCGTCTGTGCGTTCAAAGCACGGAGCGACTCGGAGATAATATTTCGGCTACCCATCCAATGATTAGCAATTGCGTTAGTTGCTTGATTTTGATGTCGGCATCCGTACACACTAGCCGCTACGGTAGCGAAAGTGGTGTATAGCGGTCCGAAACCTCTTAATGATATCTAAAGCTGAACTGATTGTTTGGTATGATAGCAAAAAAAAGCAGGATAAATAATATTAGCTTTTAGTTGTAGCAATGCATAAGAATCTCTGTGCAAATAGTAAAAGATAATTTAACGAAGTACTAAAAAGTGTAAAGCGTCGGTGGCTCATTGGTGTGTATTGTTGCCTTCCTGGAGGGCGTAGGTTCATATCCCACCAAGTAACAATGTATTTTCGAACTTTAGAAATTATACGTTATTATTATCCAATGCTTTTACGGTGAAGGAAAACGTGAGGAAACCTGCGCACGCCTTTGAAGAAATTCAAAGGTTGTGCGTGAAATCGTCCAATCCGCTCTGGGCCCGTGAACGACTAATGGCTAAGGCGTAGGTATACACCCTTAAGGGTAGGCTCGTGCCCCTCGGTGGGAAAGAGCTCGATGGCGTATCGGCACTGGGCCCGCGTGGTAGGTAAAGGACCACACTCCCCCTGTTCTTTGTGGAAAGTCATTTCCCTGCGTTAAGACTGATATTGAATATAAAGGCATTTCTTATCCCAGCTTTTTGCTCATGGAAACCATGAATATACTGTCTTAAACCCCACGTTATCCTGAAGGAAGATTCTTATCGCTGGTTTTATTATTAAATAAGAATTTACATTAACAACATCTTAATCCAGCCGCGTCCTAGTGAGCTGGGAATCCAGACTAGCTAGAATATCTATTGTGTCAGGCGCATTAATGGTTCATTTGCGGTCAAAAGTTTGAAATAGGGTTTCAATTACTCTCATAATCTGATCTCTCATCTCATAATCTGATCTATCTTATAAGGGTTCCATATTTTCCCCTCGAGTTAGGGAACCTTAAAACTAATTCATTTACACTCTAGCCTTCATAGTTGGTATACTTGAGTCGTCTAGGTAGTTACCACCATTGTGCCAGATATCGTCCCGTGAAATAGAAGTGTTGCACTTCTGTGTTTCGGGGTGGAGGCACTGTAGCAATTACCGAGTATAAGAGACCTAACATCTGTTGTCTCGAGTGACAGGCGCAGTGCGGCACTGATAGAGAATAATAACTGTCTATCAGTTGTTGGTTTCATTAAATATCTGCCCTGTACACTTTGTAACATAAAAAGTTGAGTCAATGACAAAGTTTTAACTCTTAATTCATTTGATCGTATTTTCAGTAATTAAAGAATAAAAATTAAATAAACTTTATATTATTTGTTTATAGGTCAAGTTTCCAGGCCTAATTGGACCTCTAAATGAGAGGCTTATCTGTAAGATTAAATGCATTGATGGCAATTGGGTCGGACCCCTTTGCTCATCTACACCAGGTCAGTATTGTTTAATTAAGAAAAACCTTTTTAATTTTTGTTGAATATAGATTTTGAGGGACTTATGTAACTTTTTAATATATTTTTATTATTTATAGATGATAATTGTCATAAGAGAATAATGTTTATATTTTTTTTATTGCCACAGATGGTAGATTTCAACCGATCCTTCGCGAGTGTTCATACCGCAATGACCACCCTCTTCTGGCGATCTCTTTCAAGAATTCATCAATTGATGTAAGTTTTTTTTTATTGTAGATTTTTTTTAACTATATTATGATCATTACAATATGTAATTTGTTTTTTTTTAATTATGTTTGAATTTTTAAGTGTAATTGTTTAAAATGTTTTAATTAATTTAGCTTATGATTTCCAAAGACATCTAAATAAGTATTTTTATATGCAACTGCAATACCAAGGGTTCCGGGTTCGATCCCCGGGCAGTACAAACATTTGTGTGTATGAACATGTCTGTTTGTAATGGTCTGGGTGTTTTCCATATATAATATGTATGTATTTACAAAAAAAAATGTATGTAAGTATGTTTATCCGTTGTTTAGTACCCATAATACAGGCTTCACCATGGCGCTGTGTGAATGTCAGTGGATATTTATTTATTTGTTAAGAGCATGCGATTATTAGATTTTAACTTCAAGCGAAATAAACGTTATAATTATTATTCATTGACATTTTGGTTTACAGAAAGACGCACAGTTCCCCCACGGGTCGTTGATAGCGGTGCGGTGTCGTCATTTCGGTCTCTACAAGCTTCGCGGCGAAGCGGCTCTGCGATGCGAGAACGGCGAATGGACGCCCAAGATGCCAGAGTGTGTGCCTACCACGCTCGTCACCAATTTCACTGGTACAAGTAACTTGTATTGTCAAAGTGACCTTAAAAATTGTATAATAGGACTATTATTGTAAATCAACATCATCAGCTCATTAAACATCCCGAGGGGCAAGTCAAATTTTTGACAATGTATTTTAAAAATGGACCTGCCCACCTAACTTTGAAGACTAATAAAACTCATAAAACATGAGTTTTGGAGCTGCGAGTAAGCACATCGTTATTTTTAACCCAGATTTGTAATATTAAATAGTTCTTACGATTCCGGACCCAGTCATCGTGCCTATTTTGGCTAGACGTGAGCGTTATTTCACGTAGTTAGTTAGAGATGGCAGATCGAAAATTTCCGAGTGGCACACGTGCCATGGTATACGATAGTAACAAAATAGCTGAATAACAATAAAGGCTACGTTTAATTTTGAATCGTATGATTAAGTGACATGGGTTGTAAAATTTAGTGAACTCTATTGGTAAATAATTTGAACGGCTCGCAATTTCTGAAAGTCAGCGTATTTAGAAATTCTAATTGAAGTATAATTTTTTTTTGTTTATCGCTGCATCTGTGAATAATTTCTTCTGAAAATTAATGTCGATATGTTAACGTCAATTTTGTGTAAATATATTAAAAAATAATAAACTGTAATTAAAAGTGCAAAACAAATGTCATTAAAAACGTTGAGAAAGTGTAAAAAAAACTAGTACATTATGTAACAGAAGTGTATATAAACTGTAAATATGAATCATCATTGTATATAATCAAATAACTCAATAAATAATAAAATCAAATTAACTTTTAAATAGGTACTTTTAAGGTACTTTTAAATAGGCCTGCATTAATAATTTTACTAAAATCATAGTTTCACAGTAAGAACGCATCTAGTATATATATATATATATATATAATTATATATTATATATATATATTATATATATATATATATATATATATATATATATATATATATATATATATATATACTTTTGATTGAGTCAGTCCTATGCCTGAAATAAAGTATGAAGAGAAGTTCATTTTTTAATAGGCTATTTTACCAAATTTTGGAAAGTTGCTTAATGTAATCCTTATGTCTAAATAAACAACTTTGCAATTTATTAATTTTTTTTACCAACTATAAATGCTGTGAAAATACATTTAAATTTAACACTTTTAAATGTCGCGCCATTTCCATTTATTTAAGCACTACTCCATGTTGATGACGTCACTTCGATAGTTCATAGACAATGAAGAGAAATCTCTATACATCTTGGTCTTTCATTGTTATTTATTTTGATGTCAACCGTCTTGTCTTGTCGAAATAGTGGTCGAACTTAAGACGAAAAGTCACACGTGCTATTCTATTATTATTACTATTGTAAAAATGAGTAATTATCATCGGTGCGCTGTACCTACATCAATGAAAAAATAATAATAAAATGACACCGGAAAAGTTATGAATTCAAGTGCCGATTGACATTAATATGAGAAGTACTTGGTTGCAATTAGCGAGACTACTTTTGTGAAGATCACTTTGACGTAAGTGTTACATTAAAAAATTTAGTAATATGTTGGATATTATGGTTTTTTACTAGTTTTAAGAAATGTATGGAGAAAAATCTGTAAACGAGATTTGATGTTTATATCCGAATGACGTCACAACATGGCGGTCGAAGTTTTGCGCTTAAAAATGCAGATTAAAAAATTGTAAATCTTTGGTGTAGATTTAAAAATTATTTTTATAATTTTATGAACTAAATCAAACATTTTCTGATTGCTTATTATGTAAGCTAACTAAATAGTACATTATATGATTTTTTCCTGAATGGAGTAAAATACCCTATTGAACTGTATGTGTATAGCTTCAATAAAACGCAAAGCACTGATGTATTTTGGTTTCGTGTGTAACCGTATAGTAGGAAAACGTATTCATGCACGTTTCATGTAGCTGAATGAAAATAGCTAGTTACAAAAATCACTAGTTATAAAACTGGTGAAGCCAACCAAGAAACTGGTTACGTTTCGTTTCTCGAAAATGACGTAACGACCCACGTCTAATTATAGTAGTAGCATATATTCATGAGGGCCTCGGAAACACTATCTAATCTACCCAATGGCGGATCCAGTGGGAGAGTCATGGGGGTCATGACCACCCCCCCCCCCTCCCTGAGCTATTTTTAAGTACTATAATATCGTACATTAACAAAATACCTTATAAGTTCTTAACTTGATTACTACTATGTGACCCCTTCCTGGCGTCTTACCTGGATCCACCCTTGAATCTACCACCAAGTAATGTTGTGTTCGATATTAAATGTTCCGTGCAGGTGATGCGCCCCCCTCGATCCAGTACACTTTAGTGTCGGGTTCCGGCGTGGTGGCGCCATCTGGTGAGCTGTACGTGTACCCGGACAGCGTGGTGAGGCTCTCGTGTGTTACCCCCCGGGCCCTGGGGGACCCTGAATGGAGTTGGACGCAGGCGCTAGGTCCTCAAGCACCGGGTATGTACGAAGTTAATTGAGATATACATTTATTACACTGAGTGGGGACCTTATTTGTATGCATGTTTAAGTTTTTAACTTTAAGTTATTTTAAGATTTGTTTGTAAATTTGGTGCAACAAATGAAACATGTTTCTTTCTACAATTTATCTAAAAATCAGTTTGGTAACCAGATAGTTTTCAAATGTATGATGTTACTTTAATAAGCATTTATGAACGTTAAAAACTATAAAATATTTATTTGTTTATTTGTCTGTATTTATTTTTTATTAGGAAAGTTTACAGGTTTATAAGAAAAAGTAAAAATAAAGTAAGTTTTTGGAATTCAATACAAAAATGAATTATATGCGTAGCCTCCTTAGTAAGTAATACAATAGGTACTAATGTTGGGGATATTACAAACAGACAATCTTATTTATATATATAAATAGATTTAGACTAGTCCTTTCATCTATTGTAGTTGTATTGTGTGCAGCGTACATTTTAGCTGCAAATGATGATGTTTAAGATATTTTTTGTACAGAATGGTCGACGGAGGATGGCGAGAAGCAAACACACTACCGTCTGACGCTGGGCAAGACGTCGGCGCGCCATTCGGGCCTGTACACTTGCACCGCGCCCTCAGGACACACCAACTCTGTGCACCTTAGAGTTGTTAGTGAGTCTTTTTTATATATTTATTATTTAGGCGTACCGCTTTTTTTGCCGGAATCTTTTCAGTACAATGAACTGTCCGAAGCGGTGGTAGATTTACGGTAGCGTTAAACTCATTTTAATTATTTTGATAACAAAAAATATGATTTTGTACAAAACACATTTTTTAAAAAAGAATAACTACTGAGTTTCTTGCTGGATTCTTCTCAGTGGAAAACTGCCGTCCGAACCAGTGGTAGCTTCATTTGACATTCATAAGTGTTTTGTAAGGACCTAAACTGAATAAACACTTCATTTTCAAATGTGACGATTCATAAGCTTGTTACATACATTCAAGTTGAGAGCACTCTGCGCTTGCTAGACACCCAATGAAACTGCAAAAGGGCGTCTGCGGCGTAAAGATAAAAGTCCATCTAAATAACGACTCGACCGCTGCAATGCCACGCCCTCGTAGAATAACCTCATAAAAACACCAGACTTTTTTTTAATTTAACTGGCTTAATCAATTTACTCACGGAACTTTTTGAAAAAGGCTTCGTTCCACTAAACCGGTTTTTTAAAATATGTGTATTTTTAATTAATTGGTTATAATTTTTGATCAGAGAAGTAACTGAAGTTTGTGGTGTTTTATTTTGCAGCGTGGCGTTGATTTTGCATATATACGATGTCCAAGCGTAGCGTTACATTAACTAACTGTTAACCAGTTATTGAACTGGTTTTTAAAAATATGTGTATTCCTAATTAACCGGTTAAAATGTCAATCGAGAAAATAAATCGAAGTTCGAGATGTATTATTTCGCAGCGTTCCGTTGTCTGCGCGCGTTGTCTTACAGACTGAACGGCATTTGCCAGTGCACAGCAGATAATTCGATCGACGAGTTGCAACTAGTTGCGATTGACCTCACTATAAACCGGTTTATTTAGGTTGCAAATATCGTTCCTTTTTGGTTCCGCTCCGGAACGAAACTATATGCCAAAATCGTTTAAGCCTTAAAATCCTGGTTAATGTTGCACCGGTTACGAGCCCGGAGAAAGGTAGTTACATACAATGTGCAGTGTTGCCACTTTAGCCCTTTTGAAGCTAGATCTAGCACTTTTTTGTATAGGTGAACTCCTATTTTAACGATTTAGCCCGACAAGAGCAATCTGGCTCTTTTTCACTGTCTTGAAAATATTACCAAATTGTGAACCATTGCCAGGTTTCGACATGCAAACAAGTACTTTTTGCTATTTCATCGGTCATGATGACCTCTAAAAAAGGCGCCGTGACATTATTATTTCTGCATTTTTAGTACAGAAAATCTTTTGATCGTCAATCTAGCACTATTTTACTTCTACAAAAGCCCTTTTTCTAAAACTGAGGTGGCAACACTGACAATGTGTCCATAATTTTCCCCATCGCAGGTGTAGTGTGCCCGCCGATAAACGTGTCGTCGCCTCGGGTGCGGCAGTTCGCACAAGGCACGAGGCTGGGCCACGCCGCCCACTTCAGTTGCCAGTCGGGCTACCATCTGAATGGATCAGCAGTGCTAACCTGTATGCCTGATGGTTAGTGTTGTGTGTAGTTTATAGAGGTGAATTAATACAATGTGTTACAGTGTTTTTTTCGTGTTTGGCAAAATTTTATCCGAGAACTCGTAACAATTTTAGTACTTCGCCTTTTCTGGTATCAAAATGCCGACGTGTCATTATAGTTATATTGTTTTAAGAGATGGCGGTGGTCGGACTGTGAATACCGTTTTGAAGTATCAAAATTATTTTTATTTTTCATTATATATATTGTATTGTATTGTACACAAAGAAAAATCAAATTAATTTTGACACTTGTAAACGGTATTCCAACTTGGCCGGCATAACTTCGAGAGGGAGGCTAGTAAGAGGATTCAGTTGGGTTGGGCGGCATTCGGTAGGCTACGTCATGTCCTAACGTCAACTATTCCATTGCTTAAAGACGAAAGTCTTTGAGCAATGCATCCTACCCTGCTAACATACGCAGCTGAGACATGGACACTGACTGCGGGATTGGTTTACAAGTTTAAAGTCACTCAACGCGCAATGGAGCGAACTATGCTTGGAATCTCTCTTAGGTATAAGATCAGAAATGATTTAATCCGTAAGAGAACTAAAAGCGTAGCGTAAGACGCCATCGGCCCGATAGACAAACGACTTGCGAAAGGTCGCTGGTGGAAGCTGGATGATTAAAACGGAGGACCGGGATATCTGGCGCAAAATGGGGGAGACCTATGTCCAGCATCGGACTGCGATAGGTTGAAGAGATATTTTGTATTTTTTTGTTTGTATTGACGTTCATTCGTTATTATACTCGTTAGTCTAAATTGAATAAATGGATATTAATTGTGATTTGCGAACACTGAACACTCGGATGATGTTGGCAGGGCGGTGGTCGTCGCCGGCGCCGACGTGCGTGGAGACGTGGTGTCCCGCCCTGAAGACGGGCGCCGCCCACCTGTCGGTGGTGGAGTACAACGCGTCGGCGGGCGGTCGGGCGGTGTTCGCGTGCGCGTGGGGCTACCGGCTGGTGGGCGCGCCGGGGCTCGAGTGCGACTCGCGCGGCCGCTGGTCCGGCGCCGCGCCGCGCTGCTCCCGTGCGTACACACACACACACACACACATACACACACACACGCGCGGGGGCTACCGGCTGGTGGGCGCGGGGCTCGAGTGCGACTCGCGCGGCCGCTGGTCCGGCGCCGCGCCGGCTGCTCCCGTGCGTACACCACCCACACACACACATAGGCGTGCGCGTGGGGCTACCGGCTGGTGGGCGCGCCGGGGCTCGAGTGCGACTCGCGCGGCCGCTGGTCCGGCGCCGCGCCGCTGCTCCCGTGCGTAACACACAACACACACATACACACACACACGCGCGGGGGCTACGGCTGGTGGGCGCGCCGGGGCTCGAGTGCGACTCGCGGCCGCTGGTCCGGCGCCGCGCCGCTGCTCCCGTGCGTACACACACACACACACACACACACCCACACACACACACACACACACAACACAACACACACCCAACGAACGCGCGCGCGCGGGGCTACCGGCTGGTGGGCGCGCCGGGGCCCGTGCGTACACACACACACGCGTGCGCGGGGGCTACCGGCTGGTGGGCGCCGGGGCCCGTGCGTGCACACACACACACGCGTGCGCGGGGGCTACCGGCTGGTGGGCGCGCCGGGGCCCGTGCGTGCACACACACACACGCGTGCGCGCGGGCTACCGGCTGGTGGGCGCGCCGGGGCCCGTGCGTACACACACAACACAACGCGTGCGCGGGGGCTACCGGCTGGTGGGCGTGCCGGGCCCGTGCGTACACACACACACACACGCGTGCGCGGGGGCTACCGGCTAGTGGGCGCCGGGGCCCGTGCGTGCACACACACATACACATCACACACAGCGCGCACTCACACACGTACAGCGCGTGCGACACATATAAACAACATACAGTGCGCGCGACACTCACAGTGCAGGGGCTACCGCACACGGCGCGGGGGCTAGTGGCTGGTGGGCGCGCCGCGGCCACACATACAACGCACGAGACACACCAATAAAGCGTGCACGCCACATGGAAACATATAGCGTGTGACACACAAACTTGCGGCACGTGCGGTGTACAAACTGACAAACACACAACACGCCCTCCACGTTTAATATTTTTTGGGTTACGTGGTGATTGGCGTGGCCAAAGATACGGGTACGGTAATTGAGCACATTTTGACACAAAACTGGTTAGAGTGTCTGCAAAAAAGTACAAAGTGGTGGATGCATATGTGTAAACGCATGACACTGAATTGCAATACGTAGCATATTATAACGGTACTCTTGTCCACAAAGAAACATACACAAAATTTATAACGTAGAAGCCAATATATGTATCTCCCTGAATTTATTTCCACTACTGTACTCAGGTCTCCCCCCATTTTGCGCCCGCTTTCTAGCTATCGTAAATAATCCTAAATGTTGTTATTTTAAATTACACAACTTTTGAATATAATTTATTAGAGAAACATGTTCTTAACGTATTTTTTTTTATATTGCAGCGATCTACTGTCCCCACCCGCCAGTGCCACCGCAGGTTAAGCTCCTCACTCCGCCATCGTCCACCCACGGCATGTACACAGTAGGCGACCTGGTCAGTTACGCGTGCTTGGACGACTTCCACATGCTGGGCGAGTCGTCTATAGTCTGCACAGAGAACGGGTTCTGGTCCCACCCGCCGCCATTTTGTCTGCCAGCCTCGGAGATCAGGAAGACGGACACTATTTATGTTGAGAACACCACGTTGATACATGTGGAAGAGTGAGACGCAGTGCCATTGTATGTATTATGTAAGAATTTGGCTTTCAATATCTTTGCGTTATGATGCTGCAAAATAAAAAAAATGATTACATAGGCTTATAGTGTATTCTGAAAAAAAAAATTAGGGATTTCATTATTATTGTCTTTGCGTAGTGACACAGCAAATTTAAAAAATATCTACGATGTGACATTGAACGTTAAAAAAAAAGTAGAAATTGTAATTAATATAAGTACCGCGTGCTCGAACGAATTCCACATGCTGGGCGAGTCGTCGTAATTTCATTATTATTGTCTTTGAGTCGTGACAAATCAAATAGAGAAAATATATTTGTGTGTGGTAACACTGTAAATTCAAAATATGTGGAATACCAAGTGTATTCTGTAAAAAAATATATTTGTGTTGTAACACAAAAATGGGAATTAAAGTAAAATCACATGCAATCAAAGCTGGAGTATATTGTTTAAAATGGTAATGCATGCCAAGGTACAAAAACA
>PQWD01004592.1:0-22719 GCA_019425675.1 Leucinodes orbonalis
GTAGATGATGAATATTATATGCCTATCCATCGATTTTTAGCTTTCAACCTTATACTGCGAAAAGTCCCATAGTCCTATATAATTTCCGGAAAAAAATGATGCAAAATATTTTTTGATATAGTCTAGTTATCAATTTTTAGATTTCTACCTTAAAATTGCGGGATGTTCCATACATACTACCACCCTCCGCCAATTTAAGGGAAGTGGGGCAATGATTTAAAAGTATAGATTCGTGATATGCTCACAAAACAATCGAAAAAAGTGTTCCGAACGCAGCGACAACACACATATACATATTTTGAATGAGCGTACATTTACCTAAACAAAGAGCCTACAACTGTATTCTCTTTGGCGGTTCGTTTTTGAGGCACAGATGGCGTATGTGTATATTTATTTTTTATATGTACAGAATGTCTTTAAGTGGGGGGGGGGGGGGGGGGAATTAGATAAAAGGTAGCCTATGTCCATCTCTTCACCGGTCTCCACAATAAAATTCACGTCTATTCGTCTTTCTATTTTGCCGTGAATGACGAACAAACTGACACACTTTCGCATTTATAAAATTAGTATAGAATATCGTATTTAACACGCACGCCTGTGCTTCAGTAAATATTAATTATTTTCTCGTTTTCATAAGCAGAATTATTAATTTTTATTAGTAGGTATTACGTAAATAAAAAAATACATTTAGTGAGCTGAATTCATATCTGTGTAAATACCTTATCTCGCTTATTTAAAATGTCATCGCGATGATTATTACAGTCCACTGCTGGACAAATGTCTTCCCATTCTGCGCCAGATGGTCCTCCGCTTTCCTTGTCCAAATCTCTACCAGCAACTTTCGCAAGCATTGGCTGGATGGTATCCTTCGCTTCGCTGCCAAGACGCGGTCACTACAACAAAACTCGTCACTTGGCCTCATCATCTTTTTTTATTCTATTTTATAAGGTTCACCAACAAGTGTTTCAATAATTCTTAATAAAATATGCATACATGTGAAAAAAGAAGACCATTGTACACTTAATTATAGGTCACCACATACATTAAAAAATAATCTATTACAGTAATAATATAAGTAGTCATTACTTTTTATTATACAACAAACAATAAAAAGAAAGAGCAAGTTCTACTCCTCGAGAACGGCTTCTTGTATGAGCTTGCTCAACGCGTGAGAATTCAGATCTACTGACTCTGGGTACAAAGGAATTAATCAATTAATCATCAGCTCATTATAGGTTTCCCACGAGGGCACGGACTGACGACGGAATGCAGATTGGCCGACTTCACGCATAACCTTTGAAAATCTACGCAGGCGTGCGCAGGTTTCCTCACAATGTTTGCCTTCACTGTAAGAACGACGGATAAACGTTATAATTTTGAAATTCGAAAGGTATTGGTACGTGGCGGGATTGGAACCTGCACCACAGTCCATACCAATGAGCAGCGTCTAGTATCAGTACCTATTATATTGTTGTAATATTACTGTGACTGACTGTACTAGTTTAACATTGTTATAATAGGATGTTTATACGCACGTGTGCTCAGTTGAAAGAATCGTTTTGTATAGATAGTGTCGCGATCCCGCTCCTGATGTCATGCGCAGATACAGTTTACCGTTAATGGAAAAAATGTTACGGTAAGTTTTATTTATAATATGCGTAAAATAAACACAAATTTGATTAATATTTGATTTATATGGAGGTAAAGCATTAATCGTTTGGAATCCAATTCGTTCCAATAGTGAGAAAAGGCACCCCGAATTCTTTGATTAAGCGTTGGGAGGTCTGAAATCCTTACAATGAAATTAGGACGCCAACGGGCGTTATAGATAGCTTTTTATTTCACAAGTGAACGGGCGGTTAGCTCGCTCCCTAATGGTAAGTGCCATCGCCAGTTTCGGATATCCAGTAATTGACTAGCTACAGTGCCCTCTGCAGTCCTGGATTAACCTAAGCAAATTAAGCACTAGCTTAGGCCCACGTCCAGGGGGCCCGACGAGCACAAAAAAATGAACAGAAGGTTTACTGGAAATCATCATCAGTGAATGCCCAAAAGCCGCAAGGCTCATTTTTTTTTGTAAATAATTAAATATAGGTACTTTAGTTTTGTTTTTGTGCACCTACTCCACTTCCAAGGTACGTTTAATATATTTTCATCTTTTTTACAAAAATACTAATGTTTTTCAATAGTAACCTATGCGCGCTCTGCGATTATGTTCGTGAAAAATAATTTCATGCAAAATCGACTTGCGTTTTTTCGCAGTGCGCGGATTCGAGTATGTTCTCTTGTTTTTTTAATCGTATGGTTTTTTTAAAGACAAATTCTTGTTCTTTTTCTTAGCGAGTGGACTGACCCACACAAGTTCTGTTTCAGAGTTTTGAAACCGCTTCACGGCCTTGACGCGGTTTTTGATTAACACAATTCGAAGGCGGCCGGGACCGACGGCTAAACGGAATCCCTCCCTCCCTCCGAAGCACGGAATCGTTTCTTTTAGGAGAAACAGGTGATTTAGGAGGTGACAGGCTAACCTGCAATGTCCTAACCTAACTGACAAAACTAACACTCACAAAGTGAAAAATCATTACCTATGTTGTCAACTACTGCGCTATGCTACTAATTCCTGTTGACATACTGACAGGGGGGCCCCACAAGTGTGGATTGCTTAGGGCCCCGAGTAGTCTTAATCCGGCACTGGCCCTCTGCCTCAGTGACATAGACATGCATTAAACTTCGATTTATTGGACAAGATAATTTAAATATACATATACATGCCGCCGGAAAAAACATATCAATGCTATGTTTTTCCGGCGGCACCATGACAATGCAGAAGCAGACTTAAGAGAAGAGGACAGAAGGCTCAGAAGTGTCTCTTAAAACTTTATTACTATATTAATGAGTTTGAGGGCTATTCAGGCTTATACAGACCTGTAGTCACTTCGACCTAAAATATCTTTTACTTCTACCATAATGATACGTCAGCATTTTAGTACCAGAAAGGGCGAAGTAATATTATATTAATACCTTTTAAAGAGATGTCGGTAAGCCCCCAGGACGGTTAAAGGCGGTAAATTTTCGTATCGCTCTACTTAAATGATTTATGTTTTTACAAAATACTTCATATCACTATTTTTACTTTATCGTGTCTAGTCCTAACAGGTATCTATCTATAAATTAAATTGATCAACGGCTAGTTACCACGGCAAGTAAAATTTTCAGAATAATAAAATAAGGAACGACAAGTAACATATTTCGAACCTGCGAAGGCGATAATATATATATATTTTTTTATCATTTATAGGCAGACATTTGACCGCCATCTCACTTGATGGTAAGTGATGATGCGGCCTAGGGTGGATCATGCCTGCCTAGAAACAGCCTATTCACTCTTGCCTTGAAGACGGCCAGGTTGTTATGATCGGGGAACACATAAGGAGGCAAAGAGTTCCATTCCTTTGCGGTGCGCATTATGAACGAGGCACCATAGCGCGCTGTGCGGATAAATGGAAGGAATGTCAACCACGTAAGGATGGAACGCTCGCCCGCGTCTTGTATCCCGATGGTGAAAAGGGGCGGGTGGAATTAATTCGTATATAAGAAAACTAGCCAAGCCGAAACTTAGGCAACAATATAATATTATTCTAAGTTAAGCGTAAGACGAAAATATATTTTATGTTGTTATAAGTAAATTCAGGGGGTAACATTAAACTTGGCATCCTTTCAGAACTGACTTCTTTTGTCGCTAAACTCAACAGCCAAGGTATATACCATTACACTTTTGATTAACATTAAATTAAAAAAAAAAATCAATATTAAACTAACTAGATGCACGTTCACGAAGAAACGTCAACCAAAAAATTTCCGAGTCGCACTACACATACTTGTTGTTGTTGTTATTGTTAACATGAAACATAAAATTATTCATTTAAATTTTGACCTTAACGCGTCGCTGAAAGGGTACAAAATCAAAAAAGCACGAGCACACTACTATGAAAATTCTGCTCAACTGAAGCTACGGGCAGAGTTTTCCGCGGACACTTTTGAGTGAGCTTGGGCATCTAATTAGTTTATCGTTTATCTCAGACTAACACAGAAATACTTTGGGGTACCCGGACTTCACAATTTCACCTTATCGGTTGCCCAATTGTAAACTTTGAAACATTGTTTTTTTTAATTCGTAAGACCAAACACGCTATGACGCACGACAGCAACACATTTTATTTTAATTAATTTGGTTTTGAGAAACGTTTTTCTTAAACACATCTGTACCAACAAGTATTCTAATACCTAGTTCAAAACCACGGCCTCGAGAACATCGCATTAAGTTGATTGTCAGTCATCATGTTGCCATTTCAATTCCGTATACTTTATGACAAAATGATTGGTGTAATTTTATTCGCATGTAAAAATATATGTTTGAATTAAAAAACCCTGGCTAGAACAGATGCTGTTTGAAATTCGGTAAATTTTCTCGCAAAATAGATCTTTTATTTTTTTTAGTGTGTTTTTATTTCAAGTGTTGGGAAGAGTCTATTTGCACATGTATTTATGTATCTGTTGTGTATTTATCTGTTGATTTCCTTTTTAATTAATCTCTTGTAAAAAATGTTATTGTTAGTTTTTGAATGCCCTGGTGGGCTTCGTCGAATAACAGCGTTCTAGCACGCTTTTAGTGGTGCCACAACTACACGGCAAACCTTTATATATCTGGATATAATCAATATAACATGCATTCCAACACTGGGAAGTGTTGGAATGCATGTTACCCTAATTGGGTAGATTGGGCCGTTATGAGGGTTGACATCACTTGAATTGCCGAAACCGGATGAACACGGCAAAAACCGGGCATTTGGCAAAATATGTTTTTCACCGGACACCTGTGAAGGCTGTGAAATTAATAACAACTCGTATTATACCTATAAAATAATAAAAGATCGTCGTATATTTTGAATGTTTAGTCATTTATACAGCTCGTTATTAAAATTGAATAAAGTACGTAATAAATAACATACCTTTCCATCGATTTGTTGACCCTACTTGAAGCTTTTACCTAAGCCTTATTTCATTTTAATATTTTATAAGTTAAAAATTTGAAATAAAAAATTTGGAATGTTTCTCAGTAATGTTAAATGGCTTAACCGATTTTATTCAAGGGGGTAGCAACCACAGATTTCCCAATACAGGAGATGGGGCAAGCCGCGTTTTTAAGCGCGACAAATGTAAGCTCAACGAGCATACACTGGCTGCCAGTTTACGCTCTGTGTAAGTCGCGTCCAGACGCACGCATTTTAGAAGAAAATACCGTTTATTTTCCAAAATGCCGTCCTGTGCAATAGTAACATGCCATCATCGCAGTGATTTAGTAAATTTAGCAAATAATGGAATAACTTTTCACAGGTAAGAACCGAAAACTTTGATTTATGTAATTAAAAAAGGATATTTAAACGAATCGTCCGTTTTTTATTCATGAAAACATATCACTGCAATTTCTTTGTAACGATCTCGGTAGTTATATTACAATGCGGCTGTGCTAACTGTTCGTCGGTTCGCAATTCATAATATGCGCGCAATGGTTAGCGAACATTACTCGTGTTCCACTAGAACCATTATTCGGTAGTACGGCCCCTGACCGCGTCCGTTGGTACAAACGCCTAGTGAGAACCATTTTATCGACCCACCTATCGATATATTCGTATGCAGTCTTGTATGGAAGCGGAAGGTTTTTGTTTATTATTTTACGTTTGTATTTTTTTATATCCTCGATTCTACTAACAGTATTTAAGAATATTTTGAGGCTTTTATTTATATAAAGTTATTTTATATCTTTTATTCGATATTTAAGTTTTGTTTAAAAACATAAGTACATAATAAGCGAACAAAGTTGATAAGAATCACGACGGCTATTGGCTTTTTATCAATGGTGACTGTGAACACGCCACGGCCATTTTTAATTTGTGAATGTGGTTGTAAGGATTTTATAAAATAATGAACAAATAGTGATTTATTTTATAACTTTTTAACATTTATCATTATGTCTGCCTTTTCTGAAGCTATTCTATAGTAATAGTATCTAATATTTAAGGTTCCCAGAAGATCAGCGTTGTAAGTTTTACGTTTATTATAACATGGAATAAGTAACCCTTTACAAGACGAATATTTATGTTAATTTTACCATATCTACTCGTACATACTCGTATCTGCATTGGGTGTTGCTATTTAAAAAAATATATGTTTTCATTCTAAACATTATCTCTTGAAATGTAATTAAAATTTACTTTCGCTGTATTGATTTTTAGCGATGATATGATATACATACGTCGATCGATAATTATAGTTCTAATAAAATGAATAAAGCTACGCGGCTTAATAATATTGTTTAAATAATATTATTAAAGTTCCTCAACATTATTAATACACCAATAATATATTTCATTTAAAATTAACATTTATTTCACGTAACCCAAAATTAACAGTAGGATTTTTATTTTGAATCTTCGTGCAGGTAATAGAAAAAGTATCGACATCTATCGATATAACGCTTCCCCGCATGGATCACCGCGTTCAAGGTGTCCGTGATTGGGTAAACATTGACCAATGACGAGTAATATTATTAAGTGTAAGTATTTTTAATGTGTGTGTGTAAGTTGAAATTGCGACATTGGGTCTTCTTATAAACTTAGCGACTCGTCCGGTCTAATTGTTATTCCGATGTCTGTGGTAGCAACTAATATTGTTATCATACTATACCTTATAAATAAGCACTTTTTGTCACTAAAAGAATATCGAGGGAAAATTGAGAGCAAAAGGTCAATCAAATCAATTCTATATCTCAATAAATGAGTTACTGTCACTATTATTTACTATTTATAAATAAACCAATCGATATACATCTATCGCAGTCCACTGCTAGGTAATCCGTGGTTGACGCGTATTAGTAAACACCTGTGTTATTTTGCTCCGTAAACAAATAAGTAAATCTTAGTATAAAAGTTGACTACCCGTATCGAGTGTATACTAGTCATAAAGCGTGTGCACTGGGCCAGCTTTTAGTGAAAACTATTTAACGATTCACTTTTTCAAAGTGTAAATACAAGCAAAAGCATTTTGAAAAAATAATTCGACCGTTACGAACTGACCTACGTCAACCCATGATTCGCTCGCTGCAGTGAGTCACCCACCTGCGAGGTCCGGCCGGCCGCTGCTTACACCGAGCTACGTGTTTTATTAACAGTCAAGATGACACGTGAAGTGAACTGCGCGGCATGCCGCGGTGTAATTAAGGAAAATGATACTTACATGAGATGCGCCAAATGTTTGAATGTTTTTGACCTTTTGTGTGCTAATTTCACGTTTGAAACTTTTACTGTATTAATGTCTGAACAAAAAAAGATATGGATTTGTTTTGAATGTAGAAGCAAGATTCCTAAACAGGACAACTCGCAAACACATGTCCGTCAATAGATGAGCTTTGGTCTGAATACTGCTAGTGGTTGCCTGGAAGTATCCATGGATAGCCCGGATAACATTACTCTTCGTAATGGTAAACGTCCCGTACAAGTGGTGGCAAAGAGCGACTTAAGCACCGGAAACTTGACTGAATTAATTATAAAAAATTAAGTGACGCTGTAAAGCGACATACCTACGTCATCGGGGGGTCCGGATGGTATCCCTGTTTTCCTAGCAAAAGATTGCATATCTGCCTTTGAAGGCCCTTTAATATATATTTATAACCTTGCGCTATCAACATCTGAGTACCCTGAAATCTGGAAAACATCTAGGGTCACCCCGGTCCCCAAGAACGATAGCGATGGCGAAATTTCCACTTTTAGACCAATAGCAGTTTCTTCTGTATTTGTAAAACTCTTTGAAATAATATTATGCCAGCTTATAAATAAACAAAGTAAGTTTTTATTACATGACAGCCAGCACAGATTTCGGCAGACTCGGTCCACTACAACAAATCTAGTAGCGCATTTAGACTACGTTTATGGAGAGCTGGATTCTGGTAAGCAGGTTGACGCCGCTTACTTTGACTTTAAAAAAGCGTTCGACCTTGTTATTAATAATATCTTGTTGTGTAAGTTAGCAAAATTTGGCTTTGCACCGCAACTCGTAAAGTTCTTTTCGAATTACTTACGTGATCGTCGGCAATTCGTTAAAGTTGGGTCGTTTCTGTCTGGGGACTATTATACAAGATCTGGTGTAAGTCAGGGCAGTGCGATTGGGCCATTACTGTTTTTGATCTTTATTAAAGATCTCCCTGAACATGTAAATAGCGCCAAGTGTCTCTTGTTTAATACAGCGTAAATTCGCACGTTGGCTGATTAAGAAAATATATGGTTATTACCCGTACCTATATCCGTCCTTATTTGTATCTGGTATGGTAGGAAGGGATACACTTAAGCTAAGGAGGGCTGTGCAGGTAATATTCCACTACTTGTCTGTTATTCAAAATAAGACTGATAGCCCTACGATACTAAGCAGGGTAGGCTTGCTGGTGCCGAATCGCATGGGTTGGAATGAGGATGGGACGGTGGCACCGCGTCGACGTTCGCGCTTGCTATGGCAGCCTTCGACGCGAACTGTATTTGCTGCTTGCTGCATGCTGTCTTCTTGCCGACATGCAGTTTTAACCCAAATAATGAAAAAGGCCGTTTTGTTTATTAATAATCTATATTTTGATTCAATATAATTTTGTAATTGACATCTAAAAATACATATTTCATTTGAATTGTGGTATGTTATTATTTAATTTCTTTTTATTTTAATTTTATTATTTGCCATATTTGTATTTTATAGAAATTTGTATTTTGCTTTATGTTTTATTGATTCTTTGACATACTTTCATTAATTTTATAGCATTTTGACGTTTTGCATTTAATGTATTTTATTATTTTAAACTAGCATGCTGACATTTTGGTGTATACTGTAAGTCACTATGCATTTGTAAAAAAATAAATAAAATTAATCCCCCATTTTGCGCCAGACATCCCGGTCCTCTGCTTTTCTCATCCAGCTTCCACCAGCGACCTTTCGCAAGTCGTCGGTCCATCGGGCCGGAAGGCGTCTTACGTCTTTACCTATGTCTTGCAAATTAATTTCTTAACCATAAATTTTTCTTTTTGTTCCAGTGGACGAGTGTACACCAAGGAACACGTCGCTGAATTCCTACATCCGATATGTGTTGGCACTCCCAGGCACAAAAGCCATGTGCCGAGAAGGTGGTTGTGGCGCATGCGTGGTGGCAGTACGCGCGCGTCGCCTACCCAGCGGCAATGTTGAACTTTTCTCTGTTAATTCTGTAAGTCTCATATAATGCACTTTAGCAGTGAGTAAATTTGATGTGGGTATGATACCCTGATTAAAGACAGAAGAGTACGGATTTTAATGCGAGAAAAGAATTTTTGATACTCTTATTTTTATTCAACAAAATGCAAACTTCTCATTGTAATTATCGTATTTAAAAAACCAATGCTAGAATCTTGCTAGCCGGTTTTTTATTATATATTGCTAGGCTAGATGACTAGGCGCATGACTATCATACCCGGTAATTTCATTAGTTACAGTGCCCTCATCCTGAAACAAGTACCAGAAATAGGTTTAGGTTTAAAGATATTTATTGTCATAAAGATAAAAAGTCACTTACATGAAAACATTAATAAAATTTTTTTTTTACAAAAGTGCATAACACCACCGCAGTGCCAATCGTCCCATGAAACTAGTTCATGGGACGATTGGCACTGCGGTGGTACCTACCTAGACGGCTCAGTACCGAGTCTATCACCTAGTACTTAATGTCAATTGTTTAAAATGGTAATAATATAGTAGAATGAATTGTATAATGGTGCTACCAATTAAAATCCTACCATAAAACAGAAGGAATGAGTACAAAATTTAATATTGACACCCAATTACAATCCTATTCTACAATTAGTCGGAATTGGGGCTGTGTTCCAGTGGGTAAAGAAAGATAGATTTATTTGGCACAAAATAAAAACAATAACAGATTACAGAAAATCTTAAAGGCTAGTGCCAAACAGGACCTTACTCAGTAAAGGCCCTGGCACGCAAATGCATGCCCTGGACGCTGATTCTTTCAATGAAGCCCTTTTGTTGTACAGTATTACAAAAAATGAATAGTAATAACAACCAAAATAACTGATTAAAATTAATAGTATATAAAATTAGACACGTAAGTATGTAAGTTTTGACGCAGGCTACATATTATATTAAAATCATAGATATTATAAATAAAACAAGACCACAAGACAAGAAGAAGATTTATTCTTAAATTCAACTGCTAACATAGCGTGGCCACCCAGATCTGGTGAGTATCTAACTCTCGGCCGACAAGCTTCTATGCCAGTGCATATTATGTCAATAAGTGTGTGATCATGATCAAGTTCTATGAGTAGGTTCCGTCACTAGCTGTTTGAGACCTAGGCTTTGCATGCATTGCTGGAACTGTTTGCACTTACTACTAGTTTCATCTAAAAGATTAATGTTAAAATCACCGGTCAGTATCAACCCACTATTTCCAGTGAAAGATGCCACGGATTCCGATATGGCATCAAGAATATTATCCACTTCCTGCCAAGGTGGGCGGTATGCTGTACCCACGATTATATTTCTGTTCTGAATATGTAAAGTAAGCCACATTTGCTCAACTTTAGGATTATTCGGAAAAGAGCAATTTTTACGTTTAAGCCTCTTTTTATATAGAAACCCCACCTCCACGCCCCTTTTTTATGATTTGGTCTTGGTGTATGCAACAATTTGTAGCCGGCCAACTTCGGGGCTTTATCATCTTCTCCCACCCTCAGCCAAGTTTCATTTATCGCCAAAATATCCGGACTCAGCTCCTTGACAGCCACCACAATCATTACCTCATGTCTGGTACCTAATGATCCAGCGTTGAATAGTCCGACGAGTAGGTATTGGCCAGTCAAATGCAATTTCGGTATTCGTTCACTCGAGGTTAATTTTATTATTAATATAGGAAAAAAATGATAAAACAAACTAAGTGTAGCAAATGTAAAAATATACCGGTCTTAAGCAAAATCGTGAAGGGAAAGCAATTAAATAGATAGCGCCTAACGTGTTACAGATAACGGAAGTTGTTTTTATTACAAAATAAATTGTTTGAAGTCTCTAAAATGTGTCATAATTATTAAGTATTCGTATTTTATCAAATAAGTGAAAATTCACGTGACGTTTAATAAGATTATTAAATGGTTTTATTATGGTATTGAACCTTACCCTACGTACCTCAATAAACTATTTTGTAATCAGGTCAGAAAATAAATACGTAAGTAATAAGTAACTAAAATCAAACTAGTTATAAAAAAAACATTATATTTTGAGACATTTGTGATATAGAAGACTTCAATACTTACCTGTGTAATTCGTATAGTTCTTTTGACTAAGTTCTTCTTATGGGATTCCAATCAGTATTTATTGTTTATCATGTTGTATTGATTGGTTTTAAAACTTATCTTAAATTCAAAAAGAAATTGGTTATTCAATTAAAACTAAAACATATTTTTTTAGTATTTCATTTCCGTAAATTCAGTTTATTTATAGGGGAAAGGTAGGTAAAACGGACCACTTAACAAATACAAATATAGCAAAGAAACTATTCTTATTAAACTTCTCATTATAAAAGTAATCAACATTATTAACTCTATGTTATGTACGAATCAGACTATGATAAGATCACAGACAATGAAGATATTAGATGATTTCTAATACCTTCGATATGTCCGTTTTACCTCCATGGGTGAGGCAAAACGGACCACGCATGAAGGCAAAACGGACTCACATATAATTAATCAGTCAGAACATTTTTCACATAAAAATACTGTCTCAGCATCTTCATCCTCTACTCCTGCGCAGCACAGGTGCCATAAACGACATTTGGACATTGCACCCAACCGCCGCTTGATTCAGAGTACAAATGAGAACAGTACAGACACTCAGCGTCATCGTCGTCAGAGGAACTGTCATTTTTCTTAGTTTTTGATCTTTTAATATCAGATTTGTTGCTTGCCTTCCCTTTTTTTGAAATAATTAGTATATTTTCAGTTTCCTCCTTCCTGGTTTTTCTTTTTTCGGTCTTCTCCTTTGCTTTTCCTCTTTTTGAAGGTTTTATGTTTTTCTCGAACTTAGTGCCTTTTTAATCTTTTCAGCCTGTTTATTTTGTGAAGTTTCCAGTTCAAGACGATAGGGCGATGACGTAATAATTGCTGTTTTCCCCCTCTTGATGTTAACTCTTGTAGTTTTTTTTGTTTCGGAAAGGCATTATATCCTTAGGTCCAAACTTAAATACACTGCAAGGTTCTTGGAAATCATGATTGTGGTGGATGCTGAAGGTTCCGTTTCACTTTGATTCACAAATAATGGCTGTGAAACTGTTGGTTCACCAGCACTCTTTGTTGATGTGGAAGTCATGGCAGGTTGGTTGCCAAATTGGCTAACATTTAAAATAGACGGTAAAGACATCCCTGAATGAGGCTCGTCAATATCCATGATGGAAGGTGTAGTGGATGTTGAAATATTTTTATCATTGTTTGGTCCCTCGTTACCTCTTGATGTTGAGGGCTGATTTTCTCTTGATGTTGAAGGCTGAAGATCTTGGATGCTTGATACTGGTATTGAGGGCTCATCAGCTCTTGATGTTGAGGGGTAAGGATTTTGTACGCTTGAAACTGGATCTGTCGAAGAACTTGGACACGGAAACTCGATGTCAGTAGCTGCTGCTGATAAAAAGTCAGCCTCTGTGAATATATCACGATTTAAAGGCCAAATTCCTGTGACACGAAAAATATCGAAAGCTGTTGTCATCGTAGCTGCTTTCTGAAAAGCTTTATCAACCAATTCTGCAATCTGGTATTGAGTAATAACTCTTCCTGAGTTCATCCTCAACCAATTCTGTGCTGCTTCCGAATAATAAGTTGACAAAGGTTTCATAAAACCCACATCCAGCGGCTGGAGACGGTGAGTGCAGTGCGGTGGGGTTGCCAGAATTTGCACTCCATTTTCTCGCCCTAGATCGATAACGTCAAGATTCATTGTATGACTTTTATGTCCGTCCAATATCAGCAGCATCGGGTTGTCTTTGGAAGCTCTAGAAAAAACAATAAATTTACGAAACCAAGATGTAAAAATATCTTTTTGTATCCAGCCACTTTCATGACACTCAGCCCAAGAACCACGAGGTGCATTGTTCATCAATTCAGGCTTCATTCTCTTGCGAGGAAATATAAATAGAGGTGGCATGTAAGACCCATCAGCTCCAACACAAAATACTAGAGTGACTAGTTGACCCCGCTCAGCAGAGGTTAATAAGCCGACTTGTTTTTTTCCTTTTGTTCCTATGATTTTTGGCATACACTTGGGCACTGTTGTGATTCCAGTCTCATCTACATTAAAGATTTTATCTGGAGTCAGATGATAAGTTTCAATTGCATGAGTCAGCAAATCAAAAAATCTATTAACTGCAACTGGATTGAAGCCAGCTGCTCGGGCTGCAGATGTTGGCTCAGGTTTGCGTAAGCTAAGCTCTGGATTACGCTTTAAGAAGTTTTCCAACCAAATTGTACCCGCCATCTTTTTGCTGGTATCGAAACTATGACTTATGTTATTTCTCTCCGCTAGGTCATAAGCTAGCTTTTGTAGATTTTTCCTGGTTAATCCAAATAATCGACTTTCCATCTGTTTTACATAAGTAGCTAATTCAGCCTCTTGCTCCGTAGTAAACACTTTTTCAAATCTACCCAGTTTTTTCGCTGTGGCTTTATCAATATTTTGAGTAGACTTATATTTCTCCAGTTTTCTCTTCAAGGTAGTTTTTGGTACCAGGAACTGACTAGAAGCCTTATTGAGTCCCATTTCTCCAGCAACCACTTTCTCAATTGCATTTTTCATGCTGCATTCATCCCAACAATCCCGATTGGATTTCCTTTTATAATTATTCACCATCTAAAACCAAAGTAAAAAAAAAAATATTAAAACATTATGTTTTCCTAATTTCATTGGATTTATATTAAAATTAGCTGTTGCCAAATTTCACCCAGATCCGTTCAACCTTTCTGCCGTGATTCAGTAACGAAACATTCATCCATCCCTCCAAACATCAAACTTGTGATTCACGTTACTCCGTTAAAGGCAAAACGGACCCAGGCAAGGCAAAACGGTACCGGCCATTTTGCCTGGGTCCGTTTTGCCTTTTTGCTTTAAACAACAAACACACGTTTTTTTTAGGTTATAAGTTGAGATAAAGTCGGCATACTTGGCTATTAGCTTAACCATATGTCAGTTTACATCCAGTTAAAATCAGAACACGCTGTCGCAAACCAAACCAAAATGTAGGATAATTGAAAAATGAAAATTTTACAAAAATCTAAAAAAACAACTTACCTTGCTCATTCGTGCACGTGCGGTCGGTGGAATTGGCTACACTGACCGAGAGCGGGAACATGGCGACCAATATTTTGACGTAGCAAATTCATAGATGGCGTTACACGTTCCAAAGTTATCAAGGTGGACCGTTTTACCTACAGGGTCCGTTTTACCTTCCTCTCCCCTATCGATGCATAGATTCAATGATTTAATAGGTAACAAGACCTTATTATTTGTCCTCTTTCTTATCGTGAGAAAGAGTGTGAAGCAAAAACAAATTTATTTTTGAAGGTTAGAACCACTAAAGAAGTGGGCTTGGCTACATTTACATCCAAGAGATCTTGCTATTCTATCAACTTTTGTCTCCAAAGTAAAACTTTTTGTCTAAGCATGTTTTTTTTAATTTTGCACATAATTCACTTAATTATTTTTAAATTAATAAGGCATGCTACATTTGTCGCTTTTTGAATACTTGTGTCTTGCATGTATACAATAATAAATTTGATGTTTTTAATTTTTATATTATTATCTCCAGTGTTTGGTGCTAGTATTTGCCTGCCAAGATTGGGAGATCACTACTATTGAAGCGCTGGGTGACCGTTTGCACGGATATGATGATATACAAAGGCGGATCACAGCTTTTCACGCGACCCAGTGTGGATATTGTACTCCGGGATGGGCCATGCATTTATACAGGTTAATAGTAATTTAATCGTATTATTATATTTATTTTATTTTTTTATCGTAGTATAGAACGCCAGTGCGATGAACTCGGCTACTTACGAAACGATGGAGGCTGGATGAGTAAAGTGGAGGATCCTGAGATTTAGCGCAGAATGAGGTAGAAATATATCCAGCTGTGGACTGCGATAGATTGAAGAGAGAGAGAGCGTACTTCCCTTCACTACATTATTACAAAATAGCTGGCTTGATTTATTGACCCAATGAGCTACTTTCTCATACTTTTTCCATACATTTTCTATTGCATCTGACTCATTTTTGAGAACATTTTTGTAAATAAAAATCGTGGTTAATCTTTACGATGGTTTGTGGTGTTTAGATGTATAATCATTTAATATTTGAAATTCGTCCTCTTATTAGCCATACTCTACGATGTCGAAGTTGTGTTGTGGCATCGAATCTTAATCCTGAGCGTTCAGAAAAATACGATATAAACGTTGGTAAAATCTACAATGGTAGCTGGACAAAATTTTAAAATCCAAATAAATTATAGTCTAATTTTGTTTGTATTTTGACACCCTTTTCAGTATTAGAGATAAAAATCTGACGATGGAAGAAATAGAGAAAGCCTTTGGTTCCAACACTTGCCGCTGTACAGGTTTCAGACCAATACTGGACACTGTCAAATCATTTGCAATGGATGCCAGCCCCGAACTCTGCCAGAGGGTTCAGGACATCGAGGAACTAAAGATTTGTTCAAAACTATCTCCTTGCGAGAGAAAATGTTCAACTAACAGCATTGAGAGTGATTGGAGTGTAGTTTGTGAAGAAAACGTTAAAACTCATAATGAAAAAACTATATCGTTTAATATAGAATCCCATAAATTCTCAAAAGTTTACGACGAGCAAGAGATCTTCAAGATCCTTTCGCAAAATTCTAACGATTCTTATATGCTACTAGATGGAGGAACAAGTAAAGGTAATGATAATGAGATGGTCAACAGTAATTTTACAAATTCATAATAAACTTAAAAATAACCAAAATGACAAAGAATAAAGTAACAATAAAAAATCAATGATTTTAGGTATTTATGAAAATTTTGAATACCCACGGATGATTATAGACATAAGCAGTGTTAAATCTCTGAAGAAATTTGTCTTCGATCAGAACCTTGTGTATGGAGCGAACATCTCCTTGGAAGACAGCATCAATATCTTCAAAGATATCGCGAGATCAAGAAATGAGTTTTCATACTTAGAAGAATTTGCGAAACATTTAGAACTCGTTGCACATATACCTGTGCGGAAGGTAAATACAATATTTTTAGTACGATTTTCAGTTTCTGACCTAAATTAATAAGTTAAAAATATAAACTAATTATATTTTTCCAAATCGATTCTCATCTTAGTTTGTAATAAGTTTTTATTTTTTTATTAAGGGTATATTCATATACTTACATATTAGGCTAATTTTATGTATTATATTGCCATCCTAAAAGTTTTAACAATACAGTTTTATTAATGGATCCCGTGCCCATATTTTAGTTGTTTGAGCGACGCTATTGAGGAAAGAAAATAAAAAATAAAAAACACATTCATTTAATAAAAACTAATTACGTTAACAAAATTAATAACTCTTAAATAGGAATTGAGAACTTATCGTTATCTTATTTTCTACAGATAGCCTCCATTGCTGGTAACTTAATGCTAAAACATGCAGTACCGTCGTACCAATCTGATTTTTGTTCTACTCGAAACCGTGGGAGCAATGCTAACCATACGTGAGTGTGAATTTCCTCCCTACTAATATTATTTCGCAAAAGCTCTTAAAAATACTACAATTAATAAATGGAATATTTAATATAATACTATTTTTCCCATGAATTGCGAAATAACAACACAGTTACTCTTATTTTAAAGTTAGTATAAAACATAAAAACACTATTTACCACACAGACATTTTTGCTTGGCATACAGGTAACGCTGGTGGGGGGACTACGGTATTAAATATGTTGGACTTCCTACAATACGATATGGAAGGTCAACTCATCGTGAATGTGCTGCTGCCTCCGTTAGGCTCATCGCATATTTTTAAAAGCTATAAGGTATAAGATGACAATGTGTGTATTAATTTGGATGTTTCTGAATATTCTAGTCTCATGAATATTTCGGGACAAATGTTCTGTTGTGACCCTATAGTTTTGAATAAATAGGGGAATGAATACTAAAATTAATAATTGTATAGCTCCCGACTTCGATGGAGTGATGAGACGGATTATGTATACGGGACTTCATTAGAGGAAAGAAGTTTTTACTACTCCTGTCTCTTTCAGATAATGCCACGCCACCAAAACGCATTAGCAATAGTAAACGCTGGTTTCCTTGTGGAAATGGATCCGAATAATGGAACCATATGGAATATAAGTATCGTTTACGGAAATATATCTGGTAATTTCCATCACGCTCACTCTACCGAACGATATTTAGTCGGGAAGAATGTTTTCAAAAATGAGATACTACAAGAAGCTGTCAAGTTGTTAAACAAAGAAATTAATCCATCCGATGATCCTTCACAACCATCCAAGGAATGCCGAAGAAAATTGGCCATTGGTCTCTTTTATAAGGTAACATTATAAGCTATATTGATTCGTTAAATTCACCACAAGACTGTTGCCCTCCTACCGGGAGGGCTGAGGTTCCAATCCCGCCACGTACCAACGTGTTTACGAATTTCCGAAATTACATGTATTTTATCCGACGCTCTTACGGTGAAGAAAACCTGCGTACGCCTGCGAAGAGTTTCAAAGGTTGTGCGTGAAGTCGGACAATCCGCACGTGGCCCGCTTGGACGACTAAGGCCTAAACACCCTTACGAGTAGGCTCGTGCCCCTCGGTGGGGACGTTCAATGAGCTGATGATGATGACTTTGATCAAGAAAAAATCTGATTTCAACCATTAAGTTCACTGTAAGACGAGGACTTCCTCTCCTTAAAATAAATAAAAAAAAATGACTTTACGGAATAAAACAAGCAACGATGGCCTTTTTTGTGTTAAGTGCAACGTATTAAATACCTACTTAATGTTATAAAAATAATGACGCTCAACGAATGCAAATACAATTAAAATAACGTAGCATTTTATACAAGTGCGTTTTACAATTGTATGAAAATAGATCACATGAGTTGTGTCGATCAATTGAGTTATGTTTACTTTCTTATTCACGCAAAAATCTCGGGAGTATTCCAAAACGAAACCAGGTTTTTATTACGAGATATAGTTGATGATTTGGGGGAGTTCGTTTGGTCAGCATCGAAATTGTTGGTTATTTATAAATAAGAAAGCCGTTTGTCCAGCTAAGTTGAACTGATAAAATAACTGATAAATATGTACTGAGGATTTGATGGTTAGCTAGCTGCGCGTGCTATTGGTGCACATCACAAGCATTTCAGCGACTATCACAATTGTCGGTCATCGGATTGGTGATCGAAAATATTATGTAGAGCCGGGTGGAAGACCCGGAAAGCACATTAAGTCCGTTGTTCCTAGCGACTGCTTTAGGCTGGTAGTCATAACCACACTTGAAAAATATGTATTTTCAGTTTATATTGAACATAGCTCCATCAAACGTGGTTACTTCGAGAAATCGATCTGGAGGCGCACTGATCTCCCGGCCGGTATCCAAAGGAACGCAAGAGTACCAGACGGACTCCTCACTCTATCCTCTTAACCAACCAGTTCCGAAGCTTGAATCCATGATCCAGGGATCTGGTGAGGCTCAGTATGCTAATGATATACCACCATTCCCTAAAGAGGTGTTTGGAGCATTTGTGCTGTCAACTGTACATAGTGGCGAGGTGGATACGATAAACATCAAGAAAATCTTGGTAAGTTATTCACAAGTATTTTTATACATTAAAACAATTGTTGTTTATCCTGTCTTTATTTTAATAAAATATACATTTATAATACCTATACAATGAAATTGTTAGTCGTATTCTTAAATGGAAAGGTTCAGTAATATAAACATTTCCAGTTTATAAAAGTTGTCACTTGTTAATACAAGAGACTGTCTTTGTGAATATTATTGTTCACAGATAATAACGTATTGTATACTTTTACATTTTAATTATTTTTAAAACCACATCTATCACCTGACAAAGTGTTACATTTCAGAAAATAGACGGCGTGTTTGCTGTATATACTGCAAAAGATATACCCGGGAAAAACTCATTCACACGTCCCGGCTTTCAACTGCAAACTGAGGATGAAGAGATTCTTGCTACAAACATCAAATTCTATGGTCAACCTATAGCTATTCTCGTGGCAAACTCTGAAGAACTTGCTGCTACCGCCGCAAAGAAAGTAGAAGTCATACAAGAATGTTAATTCTTCCGCACCAGTTCTGACTATAGATCAGGCGAAGAAAGACAGCAAACGTTATCGAGCTTACCCTGAGGCAGATATTAAGCCAAAAGGAAAGGGAGATAATGTGACCAAGGTCATAAAGGGCACTTATGAGATAGAATCTCAATACCATTACTACATGGAGCCCATTTCATGTGTCGTGGTCCCTGTAGATCAGAAGCTTGAAGTTTATGATTCGGCTCAGTGGATGGACTTGACTCAAGCGTGTATAGCTCAGTGCTTGGGAGAACGAGAGAGCGAGTAAGTCTTCAATCCCTTTAAATTTTAGATCTAAATGTTTTAATATAACTTCAATGTCAACTTTCAAATGATCGGAGTGTTCGGTAATTAAACAGCAGGACGATAATCTTAATTACTAGAGCCTATCAATCATATACTATCTATGTAAAAAAATGTGAGGTACAAAGATCTTCTACGTAGATCTTATCTTAGAACATTGAAGCCTTTGAATAATATAAAAACCTAGTAATTTTATTAATCAATCTCGTATAATGGAATTTGCCGCAGTAGTCAATTTCAACATTTAGACATTCGAGGCTACTGTAGGATCGATGTTCTAGGAGACAAATGATACGCAAGCTTGCTGGTTAAACACTGTTTATTAGTAAATCATAATCTGAATATATATGTGTACGACTCTACACTACATCTCCCACGGAGATTTAAAAAAATATATGAATTCATTGATATATTTTTTTTGTTAAGTATACAATGCTATATGAAATACATTATTTACGCAGTACAATTCATGATTAAAATATTTAAGTAATACAAGACTATGAATAAGTAATACTAGGCTTTATCATAGATAAAATAGAAATGAGTAAACAATTTTATTAAAAACAAGCTGAGCTTAATAAAAGTACTACATGCGTACAAATCACAAAATTAATTTAAAAAATACAAACTATGAAGTAAATAGTTTAGTACGATTTTTGTGTACTATTTCCTCTTTATTATTCCTTAAAATTTTTACATTAACATCTAAGTCTTCTAATACTAAATAAGGTCCAAAATAACTCATCAATTTTGTTTCCAATAGGATTTTTCAATAACAAATACTCTCCCTTATTATAATATATAGGGTTACATTTTAAATCGTAATTAAGTTTACGTTTTATTTTACTATTAATTAAATTAGAACGAGCCTCTTGTTGGGCTACTTGGAGTCTATATTTTAGCTCCAGTGGATAGCTATCGTAACAGTATAAAGGATCTATCCTTGTGCCGTTTAAGTTATTTGGCAATAAGCAACTCTTTCCAAATACAAGTTCATGTGGTGTATATTGAGTTTCACAATGAACTGTATTATTATAAGAGAAACACCAATACGGAAGCCAACTGCTCCATTCACTTGAATGATTTTCACTATTAATACGTAAATACGAACCCATTGTCTTGTGAGAATTCTCGAGCGCCCCAATACTCTCATGATGGTATGCTGTCGACATAAGTTGGTTAATTTTTAACAAATTACAAACTTCTTTCATCGTGCTAGATATGAACTCAGTGCCGCGATCGGTTGCTATTTCACGAGGGATCCCATATCGCAAAATAAACCTTTCCACGAAAACACGAGCCACAGTTGTCGCATCTTTTGCATAAATTGGATACGCTTCTATGAACTTGGACAGCTCACATTGCAAAGTGAGGATGTAGCAATAGTTATTAATATCGCTTGGTAACGGACCTACTATATCTAGATATATTTTCTCAAACGCGCTATTCGATGTTGTGGTAATTGACATGGGTTGTTTTACATTTACCGAGTATTTTTGTTTTGGCATTGCGGACATTTAGATACAAACTCTGTTATATCTTTTATCATACTGGGCCAATAATAAAACTTTTTAATATTATTTGACATCCGCCTAATACCCGCGTGGCCACTAGTGGCAATAAGTGGAAGTCGTTAATAATTACTCGCCAATCATCTATATCGTTTATTCTTTGAACTCCTCGTAATATACAAATGCGTGGTCCGGACCACTTTTTATATTTATTTATCTCGTTAACGATTCCCGCTATAAAATCTTTATTGTTGTCGTTTCTTATAACGCACAACTCATTTACCTTTATTTCATCACATAAACATATTAAATCTCTCACCAATTCGACTCGCGAGCTTGGCGATCGAGATTGAATATTTAGGTAAATACTCGACATTCTTTGCGAAAAATAAAATATTTAGATACCACACTAATTAGTCCTTCTTTTTGTAACTTATTAATAATTCGATTATTTACTAAACGAAGTTCAATCAAGTAAGTCGGTTTTTTAATAATTTCCACTACTCTCGGTTGATCAGGCCTTAAATGCGGCAAATTATTAGTATTTAATTCATCATCTAGATTTTGTTCTGTTTGTTCTGATGAACATAAGTTTATGTTTTGGGAAACATTTTTACGAGGTCCCCGGCGGTTGGTTGGTAACGACCGCCGGGTAATTATTGTTTTGATAGTTAACAAGCCGATTGAAATCTTCTTTGTTTATGGGCTTAGGGCCCGTATTGTAACGGAAATATTTTTTCCTTCTGACCTAAAGCTCCTTGAGATCTTCTGTACGCCCTAGAAGCTCTATAATTACGATAAGGCTGATTATACATACAAAAACTCCATTCGAAGTTGAAGGTGACGAAATATACTCATCTTGAGCTCCTTGTATGGCGTCCTTTAGTGATTTGTAATCACGCGCATGTGATGATAGTGCCTAGCCTATGATCTCGCAAACCGTTGGCCAAATCGTCTTATCGCGATTTTTCATTAATTGGCTTTAAAACCTCATAGTTTTTTGGTTACCGTCAGTTGGGAGATCGTTAAATCAACAAAGAGTTCTGTTACCTCTTTACCAAATCGCAATGTTCTTGCTTCCCTGCTCCACGCGCTGCAGCTGGCTGTAGAGGGCGTGGCAGCTTTTTGTGGCAATAACAAGCTACGCATGTCCTTGGCTAAACTATCGACAGATGTATAAGAATTTGACAATTTAATTTAGTTGATTGAGACAGACGTGTTTTCAAACAAAGTTAATTAAATTACATTTTGAATATCGTCCAATAATGAGTTATAATACTCTATACCATCTATTAATTCTTTTGTATTACGTCTGTATCATTCATCATTCTGGCAACAAGCTTAAAGCAACTTTTAAATCAAATTTTTCATTTGTTAGATTTAATTTGAATATGTTTTTTATTGCAGAACTCCTGAATTCTTTATA
>PQWD01004593.1:0-38878 GCA_019425675.1 Leucinodes orbonalis
CAATGTATTTTCGAATTTCAAAAAATATTGTATTATCGACGCTCTACGGTGAAGGAAACATCGTGAGGAAACCTTATGCACGCGCTAAGAGATTCGAAGGTTGTGTGTGAAGTCGTCCCCGCATTGGGGCGTGGACGACAATCACCTATACGGGTAGGATCTGTGCCCTCGGTGGGGACGTTTAATGAGCTGATGATGATGAATGGACAGGCGAATTACATAACCACAGGTAAACTGACAATTCCATTCACTTAACAACACCATATTCCAACAAATAAATGAATTATTATATTTTTAGTATTACTGTAAAGATATGATATTTTTACTTAACTTGTCAACCCATGTGGTGTAATAGTTGAAACGTCCGGGTTCGATCCCAGGCAGTACAAAATTTATGTGCTTGAACTGTCTGTTTGTAATGGTCCGGATGTTTCTATGTATAGTGTGTTTGTATTTACATAAAAAAAAATATATAAGTATATTTATCAGTTGTTTAGTACCCTAACTACAAGCTCTTCGGTTAATATGGGGCTAGATGGCGCTGTGTGAATGTCAGTGGATATTATAACGAAATGACTATTCCAATGTGACTGTACCGAGGATACAGTGACACGCGCGGGCCGGTCCCCGCTCGTCGCATAACAAGGACCGGATTATTCAAATCAATGTCGTTACCGCCGCCGTGTTTTTGATTACTTTGAATTTTTATTGAAAACAAGCTTTATAGGGATGTGCGTGCGTATTTACGTGGCTGTCTGTACTTGTTTACTATACTGGACAAAATAATAAATAAATATCCACTGATATTCACACAGCAACATCTAGCCTCAAACGAAGCATTCACCTGTAATATGGATACTAAACAACTTCATTATCATCAGCTCATTAAACGTCCCCACCGAGGGGCACGAGCCAACCCGTATTGGGTGATTAGGCCTTAGTCGTCCACGCGGGCTCAGTGCGGGTTGGACGACTTCACGCATAACCTTTGAATCTCTTCGCAGTCGTGCACAGGCTTCTCAAGATGTTTTCCCACATCGAACCCTCGATCCCCGGGTTGCAGTAATCTAAGCCAAACAGTACTCATTAGACCACAGACGCAGTTAGTAGACTTATTAGCTACGAGTATTCAAGTAATTTAATGACGACCATGTAGTGTAATGGTTGAGACGTTGGCTACTACACCAAGGGTTTCAGGTTCGACACCCGAGTATTACAAACATTAGTATGCATGAGCATGTCGGTTTGTCTGGGTGTTTCTATATATATTTTTTATGTTACAAAAATATATATATTAGTATGATTATTATTTGTTAATATCTAGGTTACTTAAACTTTGTGATTATTAATTTGAAATATAGTAATGTAAAGCGAAATTAAACTTAATTAGTATGATTATCACTTGTTTGGCCTTAACTACAAGCTCTTCGTTAATTGGGGGTAGATGGCGTGTGGATGTAGTGGATATTAATTTTATTTATAATAGAGGATCTGCCATAGTTTACTAATACTGTGTCTGCTGCTGTCGTTACAGACGAAAATGAACAAAGGGCCTTGTGTTAGTAATGAAACAATACCTAATTTATACAACTAAATTATTAATAGGTTTTAAACAATGCAAAGCGACTTAACCCATTGACACATGCGCACGTCCGGATGGCAGGCGGCCAACTTTTGGTGGCTTTCTTCGTCAGCTATTGTCTGCTGATGTGAGATCGATAGTCCTTTGTCAGACAAAGTGTATGAGGCTATGTTTATTTATATTGTTATAAAGACAATTCTACAAATACTTAAAGACAGAACTCAGAACTGGTTATAATTCTCCGTGTTCCTTTAATTTATTTACTCTAAACTCTGATTTTGTCTCTCTTCAAGCTATCGCAGTATTACTGGTTATAGATATCCATTTATGCTCTCTTCTTTCATCATTCAGTTCCCACCAGCGACTTTTGCGGGTATCCTACGCTACGTTTGCCAAGACCCGGTCTCCACTCTAGTACTTGTCGCCTCTAATGGCCATTGATTCTGGAACATACAAGCAGGATCACTGCCACTTAAACTTACAGATTTGGCTAGCTGTCAGTTTTTAGTTCTCAGATAGTATCTTATTTTTATTTTATTCGGAATACAAACAGCACTAATACAGTTTGTTGAATTGCAATTTGAAGTACAAGTTATGTCTAAGCTATTGATAGGTATTCGCAAATTATTTCTCAATAGAACAAACGTCAGATAACCATGACAAGTCAGTGAGAGAAACTAAAATTATCATTAAATCATTCCTGACTTTCTGCCATCATAAATAAATAGGTAATACTAGTCGAACCCTGATACTTTGGTCCGCTTAAAGGAGAAATGAATGTACAAATTTTGCATTTAGCTAAACAATTTCTAATGTCACATCTTACAGCGATAAAAAGTTCTAGTTCTGAGCTAACTTTTCACCAATCTTCAGGCAAATCGGTTTAACTTTTCTCGAGAAAAAATGTAATTGAAAGACAAGTTTCTTTTTGGCAGGCTCGCCCCATTATTGAGCACGTCCCTTCCACTAGGACAGTATGTGCTCACGAGCAAGCCCATCAAATATCGCTAGCCCAATAAATTCCATTCCAACTCGCGATGACGATATTAGGAGCTAAACTAGCGATGCTATTTACAGCGAGGGGGCGCCACTAGCGCGAACTCGTGCCAGATCGCGCGCGATAAACGTATCAGATGAGATGCGAGCGATAGCGCGGCGCATTCCCACGGCGCGGACCAAATTGTTCACCCGATGATGTGTAGATAAATAAACGCTTTTAGCTAGATTGGGAATTTATAAATGTACCGTCGGCAACAGCGGTTGAAAGTTGTATTTAGTTTACCGGGTATAAGAGACCTAACATCTGTTGTCTCGGGTGTCGGGCGCAGTGCGGCGTTGACGGAGGATAGTAACAGTCTATCAGTTGTTGGTCTCTTAATGCCGCTCTGTCATGGTCAGGCGTAAAACTTACCACCAGGTGAGCGATTTGACCTGTACACTTTAGCATAAAAAAATGTTAGCACATATATATAAAATGTATTGTGATGTAATGGTCGAGACGTTGGCTGCTATACCAAGGGTTCCGGGTTCGATCCCAGGGCAGTACAAACATTATGAACATGACTGTTTGTAATGGTCTAGGTGATTCTATGTATGATATGGACATATAGTATGTGTACAGGTTTATGCTTAGTTTCGGCCTAGGTGGCGCTGTGCGAGTGTCTAAGGATATTTATTTAATATTTATGGACTTGGATAAATCAATATAAAAAGTAGGTAGTGTTCGTTACACCACTACTCAAGAACAGCTGAACCAATTTAACAGAAATCTCGAGAAGTTGTTTTAAGCAACTTGTTAATGTCACGACAAATTCAAATATTATCCAATTATAACTTCTAAACCAGAATGAATTAATATTTATCCACTGGGCTGGGGTTATTTATTTATTTAATGTTTATGCACACATACAAAATAGTTAGAACAATATATAGTGAGAAAAAAATGTACAAAGGTACTGCTTATTCCGAATGGAATAATATGGTTAATTAATATATAAAGAAAATTAAGTAATTCAGAATAGAATTTTGTTGATAATTTTGTTTGCGAGAGAGAGAATGAAAAAAACACCAAAATATATTTTGTATTTTGAAATGGTCACTACCAAACATAATGTAGACGTAAACTATACTAGTGAGCGTCGGTGGCTCAATGGTGTGGACTGTCGCCTTCCTACCGGGAGGGCTGAGGTTCAAATCCCGACACGTACCAATGTGTTTTCGAATTTTCGAAAATATATGTACGTTATCCGACGCTCTTACGGTGAAGGAAAACATTGTGAGGAAACCTTCATGCACGCCTGTGAAGAGATTCGAAGGTTGTGTGTGAAGTCGTCCAATCCGCACTGTACGGGTAGGCTCGTGCCCCTCGGTGGGGACGTTTAATGAGCTGATGATGAAACTATACTATGCAATGCTAAGTCTCGAAATATAAAGTGATTTAGTTTCTAGCTGTACCCTTAGAAAAAATCCCAATCTAGTTGCTGACTGTACTAAGGTTCACGAGTGTCATGCGCCGCCATTGCACCGTGAAAGATTCTGCTAATGGACCTAGTACATGCGATTTTAATTAATCTGAGTAAAAGGAACTATTGAGATTTCTGTCAATAAATTGATTTTCGATTTATTGATTTATTCTTAAATGAACTAGACTTGGTTTCAAAATGATCTTTGACTAAATCGCAAGAAAAGATACACAATTGCTTCAAGTTTCTTGTCAAAGCATTATAGCGGTTCATAAAATACAGTATATAATTATAATGTTTGTAAAGGGAAGTGCTAACAGATTCGGAGAAAAGGGTATGACATACGAATGGATAGACAGACAGACATGACGAATCTATAAGGGTTCCGTTTTTGGCCATTTGGCTACGGAATCCTAAAAATTAATTAATAAATGATAGCAATTATTTCCGTCCTCACTGCCCCTGCGTTTGCCACTAGTTGGTAGAGTCAATACTGAGTCGTCTAGGTAGGAAGCAACGCAGTGCTAGACATCGACCCGTGAAATAGAAATATTATGCACTTCTGCGTTTCAGAATGAGGGTACTGTAGCTAGTAAAATGGTAAAAGAAACCCAAAATCTGTCATCTCGCATGACGGATGCAGAGCAGTATTGACGGTTAATAATGACTGTCTTATCATATTTACCGTTGTTATTGATTCCTATCAACTCTGCTTCTATCATGGTCAGGCGTATCACTTATCATCAGGTGACCGAGCTGAATGTCCTCTTTACCTATGACCTAAAAAAACCCAAGACAACAGAAGTGTATGGATACGTATTTCACAGGACGACATCTGGCACTGTGTTTTTTATCCAGATGACATTATATATTACCTCATAAATAGTATAAAACAACAAAAAATCATAGAAAGCATGCAATTGAATCAAATTTAATACACCAATGAAAACGAAAATAAAAACCTGGAGGTGTGTGTGTGTCGCAGCAGTATAAAAGGCATATCTCAGCAAAATGGTTCACTTAAAGCAAACCGCTGACTTCCAGTTACAGCCTCAGTATTTGCATGGAGCTCAAAAGAATACTCACCAAAGTAGAGCCTGTAAAAAACCGACAAACATGTGACATTCATATCGCAAAACCTAATTCATAAGTTCATTGGATGGCTCCAACGTACCGGGCGACATTCCACCGAGCACATAGCTGTCTGTAGCGGCGCGTGCGCGATTGATTTGTCGACTGTTTGTCTGACAGATCTGGGACTGGCCGAGTTACAAGCATTTTTAGATTTTTGATTGAAAATAAATAAATATCTAATAACATTTACACCATCCACCATCTATCCCCCTTGTACTATGGGGGTGCTTCTTTGGAATAACATAATATTAGAATAAAACAGACATGTTCATGCACACAAATTTGTACTGTCTGGGGATCGCACCCGTAACCCTTGGTGTAATAGCCGAAGTCTCGACCTAATATCAGATTTCATGATCGAGCGAGTTGACAGCAAAAGAGAAGGAAAAATTGAAAAGTACCAAATCTTTCGCTCGAGCGAGTTGATAAACAAGTCGTTCGATGAAACACAAAGAGCGCGTTGTTTCCCTTCGATTTTTTGTGAGGACATGGTATCAACCGAGTTTGAGTAGAGACCCATTAATGCTGAAGCATGGCTCTCCTACACTGTCGTAGGTAAATCGCTACAGCTTATAATTCGAACTGGCGGCCATATAGAACGGTGTTGGAATATAAAATTGAAATAGTATGACATCACTGTGCGTAACGCCTCGGATTAATGCAGTTAATGTTGCTGCCGAATACAAATTATTTATATAGTAAATAAGCCAGTTAGTAGCTTACGAGTGGGGTTGCATAGCAATGCTTTTGTAGCGATGCCTTATATCGGATTAGAATGAATTATATGATATGTTAAGGCCAATGTCACTTGCTCGTGGAGCCTCTAGCCAAAAAGATTACAAGACTGTGGCATAGCGCCAACACAAATGTTATGGTATGTATTACTTTATTATTTATTTATTCAACAAACACTTATAAACGTCAAAACATAAAAAATACATATTATGTAAAACAGTTCAGTTATTTAACTAAAAACAATTATGAACTTTGAGAATTGTATAGGGTATAAGTATACCATATGGTTTACGAGGAAGCAGATATTTCTAAAGTGTGTATAATAAGAGTAATTTGTAGATAAATGGGTATTTGAAACAAAAATCACAACTCTGTTCCAAACTGATGGATAAGCAGATACCGGAGTATTTGCCATTTAACCTTCTGGCTAAATCATTGCTCGAAAGATTAAGTGGTAGAGAATTCCACTCGGCACTGAAGTTTTTAAATAATTCAATGTTTCATGCTTGATAACAGCAGGCAACTTACGATCATTATAATCAGCTTATTAAACGTCCCCACCGAGGGGCATGAGGAGCCGTATAGGGTGCCTCAGTTGTTCACGCGGGCCCATTGTCGATTGGCCTAATTCATGCACAACCTTTGAATCTCTTCGCAGACATGTGCAGGTTTCCTCACGATGTTATCCTTCACCGTTAGGACATCGGATAACGTACATATAATTTCGGAAATTCAACAACATATTATTATTTATAATTCCGACCGAAGACACAGTTCACATTGAGCACCGACGCTCTCAAACTAAGGGCTAACTCAGAACTAACCATTACGATGAGAACGGGCAACAGTCTTATTATCTTCAACTTGAACGGTCGTTGGTCCTTTGAGCCGGATATCATAAGTAAAGTTCACGACATCGCCTCAACATTCCACGCCATATACAGTTATTGTTCAATGACGTAATAAACAATACATTGTAACTAGAAACCATCCGTTACTACCTCGTAAACAATAATGCACAATGTTCACAATTATAAAAATCTTAATACCACTCACTCGTGGACGTATTAAAGAAACAATTTGATAAGTCCATTCGTCACACACTTAGCTTTTGACTTGATTTCGTCGCATTATTAGGTCATCAAAGAGTTCCGAAAGGCGGTACACATCAAACGCGCCGCCATTTTGTTATAGAATAACAGAAGCGTCAGTGTCTGTTTAGTTTGTATTTATGTATATGCATAGCATGGCATGTAGTTGTAAACAACTGCATAGTTATTTTCAGTACAAGTTCTAACGTACTATAGTATACAATATTTATTGCACCAGCTTTAAGAACTAATCTTGGTCTGCAGTCTACTTTGAATAGAATCCAAAATGATCACACCTAACTTGCTCTGCAGCAGCATTTAGTGACTTAAGTAACTACTTTAATGCATATTTACTTGTAAGTCATACAACACAAAAATATCATTTGCCTCCAAAATAATTGTACTAAAACCTCCATGGTTCAAGCGTTGAGTTTAGATCATTGCTTGATCTGAGGGTCTTGGGATTAAAATTCCACGGGGACTGCATGCATAATTTTGTACGATTTTTTCCAGTTTACTTAAGACATTGCAGGTCAAATCATCTGGTCTGAATGATTCCGAGCTTTGGAGGCTCATTCGGCCACATTTGCTATCGTAGGATGGTAGTTTATACGCTCTCCAGGGAAGGTATGATGGATTTAAACCCAAATTTTGTATTTGCCTGTAAAGACATGTTTCACATAAATTACTCCATTGTAATGTATAATTAGTCGCTGGTAAGTCTGTACTAATAAATAATTTTGTCTCACAAAGCCTCTACGTGTTGGACCTATGTCCCCACGCAAGCTTCAAAGGACCGGTCTTTGCCCGTGCACTCCTAACAGAGACTGCAAATAATAATAAAATGCGATCAAAGTGGGCCAATATTGGTTGCATCATCATATTTAACTTGTGAATCCTGATCGACTCGATAATATGAAAAAAAATTGGCTGATGATGATTTATTCAAGATTTAATTCAACCTTGAGTCAGTATACTCACGTATGTTGCAGAACCGATGGCCGTTGGAGCAGACGAGTTCTGAAGTAAAGACTTGGCAAGCGTAGCGTAGGACACCCTTCAGCCCGATGGACCGACGACATGCGAAAGGGCGCTGGTGGAGGTAGTATAAGAAAAGCGGAAGACCAGGATATCTGGCGCAAAATGGGGGAGACAATGTATCCTGCGAGTGGACTGCTATAGGTTGAAGAGAAAGAATATTTCAGAGCAGTCTGCGGTGCCCTTCAGGCAATGGAACACCTACTGTCTTGCCTGAAATGTCCATCTTTGTGCGGTTTCCAGGACCTCTGGATGGCAGATGAAAGGGCGATCCTAAAATATGGCCTAATATTGGTCACATTATCATATTTAACTTGTCAATCCATATGGACTCAATAAGAAAAAGAAGACGATAGGCTAGGAAGATTTTAGTCAACCTTGAGTCAGTATTACACTAAAAGTACAAGACCCTCTGTATCTCCATTATCCAATGGCCATTAGTTTTTATTGTGGCTATTATTTTATTGATTTTGTATTATTGACCAGGCGTGATTCAAATTCGGTCTGCTCTCTCTGCAACGCTCAATATAAGAGTAATTAGCTTAGTGGGTTTTGTTCGATATCGAGCGAGATTCGTTGCGGGTCGAGTTTTATTGGTCTTATTTGTGGGATTATTTTATGGTCTAAACGAAAGGTCAAAGATTTCGAATGCACTCTATTGTAAATTGATGATGAACTGTACAACTTTTGCGTTTTTAAATCTATGTTTTAATGGTTTGCAAATTGGTTAATGGTATTTAGAATTGTTTTAGTTTTGTTGATTTTAATCGGTCGTTTTATGAGGTTTTGGATATTAGTACTAGAAAAAAGTTTATTGTTGTATATAGTACCTATAGATAAACTGAATTATGCATATTATAATTGTATATTATATATACACATATGGATGGCTATTGTGTGGTATGATGACAATATTTTAGAAAATTTTAGATGACGATATTTTAGAATCTCTGATTACTCTAGCCATCGATTACAGTCGCCATCAGATATATGTCTGATGGCGACTGTACATGCATATTATACAAAGAAAACACCCAGGCCTGGAAAACATTCATGCCAACAAAGGTTTGTACCGGGGATCGAACCCGGAACTCTTTGTATTTATAAAGTGATCGTCAATTTACGTAAAGCCTACAAGCTTTTTTGTCAAACTTAAACATTTAGCACATTTTATCAATGGAAGTATCTCCTTTCCACTAACGTTTCCATACCAATTTCCATTGTTCACCGACCATGTCGTCGACACACGCCGTATCTCAACGCTAATGAGATGGGTGTCCACCACGAGGAAGCTCAATTAAAAGCTCGCGTGCGTACTTTGCGCACTTGTTGCTAAATGCCAACTTTACCTTACGTGTGAAGATATGCATATACAAGCTAACTGTAAGTGATTAAAATTGATAATTTGATAACCAATAAGGTTGTATATACTTATGGCGGTTGGTCTAGCTCTCTAAATAGTTACGTAATCGCAAATCAAGCTTTTTTTATTTTAAAAAGTACAGGATGGTCAAGACGCTTACCTGATGGTAAGTGCTACGTCTGACCATGAAAGAACGGCTGTAGGAGACCAACAACTGATAGATTGTTATTCTTTTCCGTCAATGCCGCACTGCGCCCGACACCAGTGACAACAGATGTTAGGTCTTATAACCGGTAATTTTAAAGCTACTTAACTTGACTAGCCGCTACATCTGTATCATACGACCTCTTAAATTCGTTTCAACTTCATAAAGATGACAGCTATGGAAAGAGGACCAGTAACGGTATTTCTATACCTCTTATAATGGTTAAAAACCATTAAGTATACTTTACATATCATAAGCTCAAATGCGAGTTCATGAAAGTTCAAAATTGGCCTGAAGTAGGTAAACCTGGTTTCAGGAGACTTATTTGCTAAATTAAAATAAAAAATCAATTATATGGTAAATAACAGATTCAAATCATATAATCATCACCAAAAAATATATTGTTATATTTTTTTTTTGTTTCATCATATCCAAACATTAGTTATTGTTTGGATATGAAAGAAAACAAAATTATTTAGTTTGACTTTTTGACAATAGCATATGATCTTGGTTATACATTTTACAAATATAATTTTAACGTACAATATTCGTATGAGAAAATACATTCGGTTCACAAAAGGCTTTCTACGTCGGTGGGTGGCAATATACTGAACAAAAGTAGTCATCAAGCCAATCTCACGTTGACGTCACTAGATCAGACGTTACAAAATCGCATCTTAATTGAACGTTTATTTAGTTCGATAGGGGTACTCGCGGTATTGTTAGTAGATTCAACATTTAAATTATTTACCTGAATCAAATCTAGTAACAGGATAACAGAGAAATTAGAAAAATAGGGAAATAGTTTATTATATTGATAGCACTTTACTTTGGATAAATAATACTATTAAAAAAATGTTGTTTAAAAAAAAAGTTATCCTATATGAACTGGTTTCCTTAATATATATCCTCTCATTCTTTTAAAGGAACAGATAAAGAATAAAATTCTTTACTATACTCTCTAACTTATTTTAAAAGTAATGGTAAACACAAAATTTTGGTAGGATGTAAATAATGCCGTTTTAGTATTTTACCATTTTTGTTTACATAGTTACATATTTAATGTTGCACAGTTTTAACTGTGTGGTTGTTGAAAGTAACAAAATAACATACATTTTCAATCAATAATATCACTAACCACCTTCTCGAAATACAAAAGTTCTATACTACAATTTACGGAACGATATATAGCACTGCAGAAGATACCTACCTAGTCGACTTAGTACCTAGCTTATGACCTAGTGTATTAATAGTAGAATTTCGTGAATTATTTTGTAACTACGAGTATGTATCAAATTTACGTACAATAACGGGAGTCCTAGACTGATAATCGTGTTAGCCGGGTCGGCGGCGCGCGCGCACCTCACTCTAATAATGATCAATGATCGAGCCCCCGTCGGAAAAATGCCAAATATTCCATACATCACCTCGTACTTTGAATATTGACAGGCGGATAGAGTTCGGAATCTGTAGTACTATTATTATATAGAACGGATAACTATTATTATTGATAGTTAAAATGATCGTAATTTGACCACATTTTCTTCGTCATAATTTTATAAGATGACAGTTCACATTGTTGTTTTGTTAGTCATTAGATTTTTATCAAAAAGACATAAGAATAAAATAACTTAATGCGCAGATTTATTTCATACATGATGCTAAATTTTTCCATCATGACCAAATAATCGAAGCACTTTTTTCTTTTATCAAAATATTTTTTTTTGCAAAAATTTTAACAATTGGATTTTGACTTCGAATTTTCTAATAAAATTATGTTTTTTAAATTAGGACTTAAATATTATGTATTCTATCTATTGAACCTATTAACATTATGTTGGATAGCAAATACTTTTCTCATAATAATGCTCTATAGAAGAAAATAGATTCATGGATTGCAACAATCATATAAACATCATATAATGCATATGTGAAAATATATTTCAAAAGGCACATTGAAGCCATCATTACATCACCTTCTCTACAACATTAATAACTCTATTAATCCTAACCCAACTTAAGGTCAAAAACGAAAAGTTGAAAAAAATATCGATTGGCGATGTAACACAAGATCACTTTTGATTACTATTTGTAACGTTTACATTAATCCAATTGAGCGGCAGTGACGGTGTGATTGACGCGGCGTGTAACGAGTCTATTTTAGTTGGGGTCGAATGCGCGCACCGCAACGGGAGTGTACAATGCGTATTGACTATGTATACTTAATTAATGAGTTGTATTTTAAAGTTGTCCAGTGTGTTGTTAGGAATTGGTATTAATAATTTTTTTTATGTTATATTACAGGACGGTCTGGACGTTCACCTGATGGTAAGTGATACGCCAGACCAAACAGAGCGGCATTAAAGGAGCCCTACAACTGATAGACAGTTATTATCCTCCATTAATGCCGCACTGCGCCCGTTGCCCGAGACAACAGATGTTAAAAATATATATACTTGTCATAAAATTAAAGTTTCTAACAAAAATTGCTGAAATCGCTAGGGTTGAAAACGTGTATCACATTGGGAGTGTACATTGCGTATGGATGTAATGAGTTCTTATTTACCTAAGACGGTAAGGACCTAAGATATTGCATAAAAAATACCCGCTAAATGCCGCACCAATGCGGGCAAGCGGTCACCTTTCAATAGGCTTTTCAAATTATTTACTGATAAACATAAATCAAAAAGACATATTTAACGCAAAATGTACTTAATTTAAAAATGAGATTATATTTTAATTATTTAGCATAAGGCCTTTATTTGTAACTTTTTGTTTTTGAGTTGTAGCACTGGGGCTGTCATTCCCATTAACTGTAGTGTTTCGTCAATTCGGATACTTTTAATACGAATTTTAACGTTTGCTTAGAAAAATTTGCGTCATAAAAATATTATATATATATATATAAGATATATAAGAATTATAAGACGATACTATCACATAAAAGCATGCATCTCTGACATGGTAAAATCGATTAGCTGAGAGCCATCTCGCTCGCCACTTCCCGTGAAGCTGTAAAGGCCATCTGCGCCAACAGCAGTAGTCAGTTCGAAAAAAAAAAAAAAAAAAAAAAAAAAAAAAAAAATGTAAAATCGTTACACAGAAGAAATTACCTAAGATCTAGGACCAATCTGAACTTGACAAGGAAGACATGTAAGGATTCCCATATTTTGTTGGATATAAAAGCATTCATTTAGTTGGATGAACTTCATCTAACGAATCAGGGGATGCTTTCCTTAAGGAGTGAATTTTTGAGTCTACTGTAATGATGATGACGATGAATTAAGTAAACTTATTTGGCCTATAACTCTAAATTTCAGACCAAAAAGTTGACAAGTTGCATAAAAATTATAAACGACGCTCTACCGAGAACTCCATGGCGAAACGTTTCAAAGAACCTTTATTTACATTGCAGTCACCTAACCTAGTTTCAAAACAACAAAAAAAAGTTCCCAAACCGAATTTAAAATTCGAACAACCACAAACAAAAGTGTGGCCGTGCACCCCGCGGTTCACTATGGTAACTCATTATCACTGTAACAAAAGATCTATGGATCGTTCTAACGAGAAAAAAGTCAGGACTTTGTTTCTGAGAAACTTAACCGTCGTACGTGCGAATTCATAATTTAATCTTTCGTACAGGGTGTTTTGTATTTTTTCGTAATGTATGCAATAAAAATTTAGTGTAGTTATATAATTTTAAATTTCATTTAGGTATGAGAGATATTAAGATATTGGGTATAAATAGTATCAGCATATACATTTTGCGACCTTTGCTTAAAACAACTCCGCGTTTAACGGACGAAGCTCTTTCCAACCTGATTGCAGATTATGGTCCAAACAACTCAATGTATGTCACTGGGCGTGCCTATATTCAGCAGTGGACATCACTATTCTTTAAATCTTCTAAATTTAATAAATTAAAGAAAAATATTATCAAGTAATTGTCTTTTTAAAAATATATTTTATATTTTTTAACAATTGTATTTTGACTTTGAATTTTCTAATAAAATTATGTTTTTTAAATTAGGATTTCAATATTATATATTCTATATATAAACTTATTAATATAATATTGGATAGCAAATACTTTTCTCATAATAATGCTCTATAAAAAATATATTCATGAATTGCAACAATCAACAATCACCATAATATGTGAAAAAATATTTCAAAAGACATATTTTCTGGAATAAATTTTCACTTATTAAAATATAGTATAATTTATTTATGTTAGTATGTACTTACCCACTCCAACGTAACACTCATCCTGTATTTTCCATCTGTCATTTCATATTCTTACCCCTTGCTGTTAAAAAAGCAGACCATAATGAGTCGTAAATATTCCATAATCTGTCATGCGGATGAGTAGCACACACTTGTCATTGCTGACATTAAGAAAAAACAACAACACTCTCAACCCTGTTCCTTTACAATAAGGTCCATACTATAAAGAAAAAAATATAACAGCATGTCTCGTTAAAGGATTAGTTGTCAATGAAAAGAGAGTAATTTGTTTGTGGCCAGTCCGTATTTATTGGTGTTTGGACGGCTCAATTCGTTGTGTTGCTGTTCTGCTTTTTTAAAATAGATCTGGGATTTTTTTTCAAATGTAAACGAACGGATCATTGCGTTAATATTCTCAGAGGAATACAAGGGTAATGCTTTTAAAGCAATGTAAAAAGATGGATTCGTGATATGCTCACAAAACAACTGAAAAAAGTGTTCCAAATGCAGTGACAGCACGAATACACAAATTTCGAATACTTTTACCTAAACAAAAGAATACACTGTACTCTCTTCGGCGGTATAAATTGGCTTAATAAAGTATGAGTAGAATCTGAAACCTAGTCGGCCCACGCTTTTGAGATACTCCGTACCAACGGTGGCATACACTTAACCAGCTTAACAAGTTAAATCTCGCTTTATGAACCGGTTTACTTTATGCATAAGTTAGGATGTCTGTTTGTTTGTAAGCCAAAATTAAGTGTCTTCATTGAGTTTAAACTAAGTTAGCATTGGGTACATTTTTTTTTGAAAATACATACATTATTATACATAAAAACCCCGAGATCAATTCAAACAGACATGTTCACGCACACAAATGTTTGTACTGCCCGGGCATCGAACCCGGATCCCCTGATATAAGAGCCGACTTCTCAACTATTTCACCATAAAGGTCGTCATCATCGATAAAAGCTGATAATGATGACAATCGACTGGGCATACTTTCAAATTTTAATTGGATTTGTCATAATCTCCATACACGCACGTTGGAGATAACCATTGTGGTAACTAATAGTTATGCCTTTAAATAAGGGAGCACTGTTTCATAGCTAGGTGAATTTTTTAATGTTTTAAAATGAAAATGGGTATTAAAACCATCATATTTGAGATGATTATCATTATATCGTAAATCAATATTGAATCTTATGTTTTCAAATTGAACGCAAAACTATCTTTAACAAAAACAAAACACTAATCGCTTACCTACTAAAGTAACTGTAATTTTTAAAAGAAAACCACGGTTTAAAGCTAGAGGTAGAATAATTTGTTTTTTAATACCGCTACATAGTAATATAGCTGGCTCGGTGGATTTTATTTTGTAACTAGTCTTGGTGACAACTCGACAACGGCACAAGATAGAATCAAATTATTTAACTTCTAAGTTCGTGGGGATCGCGCAGTTTTGATACTTGGACATAAATTAATATGTTAGGTTATTAAGCCTTTTAATGTTTCTGGTGTGCTATTATTTTTAATGTTGAAAGCACATCTCAAGACATACATAGAACCAGTACGAGTATAACAGATTTGCTCATCTCGTAACCTGTTGTGGGAAAACTATAGAAAATTCATGTCCTTTTTATACTTGACAACGCACTTGTTACTCCTTTTGAGTTTTGGGTATCCATGAGTGACATGAGAGACGATATTACTTGTTATTACATTTACTTCACTCTGAAAAAATATCCTTCACATCAAATCATTATTTTTGACATAAATTATAGTGGAGATCCTCTGAGTCCCTTAGCAGACATTTATTATTATAAAAAATCAGTAGAAATATCAAGCAAGTTCGGTTGCTGTATAAAACTAATCTCATTGCGGCTGCATTATCCGCCCGCGGAAGTGTAAAAATATAATCTATTTTAAACATTTGTCGTGCGTTGCGCCCGCGCAGTTGCGGTTTCGCGGCTCCTTGTTACTGTTTACTTTCCTAGTTTCCGCCATCTTTGTTGAACTTTGTGCTTGCCATCTTTAAATAGCTTACTAATTTTTTAGTATCTTCATTTTCAGAAAAGTTACACGCAGAGTAATGAAAACTTTCATCATCATCATCATCATCAGCTCATTAAACGTCCCCACCGAGGGGCACGAGCCTACCCGTATAGGGTGATTAGGCCTTAGTCGCCCACGCGGGCCCAGTGCGGATTGGACGACTTCACACACAACCTTCGAATCTCTTCGCAGGCGTGCATGAATTTTTCCTCACGATGTTTTCCTAATGACTTTATAGTAAAATAATTGAGAAGTCAGTTTTACACTAGGATTCTGGATCAATCTCCATGTGTGACAATATTTGTGTTCATATACATCATCTGTTTACATTGGTCTTCGTAATTCCTTTATAAAATATGAATGTGTCAAAAGTATCCGTAAAAGATTTATTATGCATTTACGAAAACAAGACACCTGCTTATGGTAGAAACGTTCTTGCTTTACTAGCTGTAACAGTCCACTGCTGAACTTGGAGCTATCATCATCTCTCCTTTTGTGACTTTATGCTACAAGTATTGAACGATTAATAAAATATGTGTAGTATCGGTAACGTGGCAATTGGTCTTACCTGAGTGTTAGAAGTCACAAACGTTTTACGTTACAAGAGCACGCTTCACGTATGGACTATGATATTGATGATGTTTAAATTGGTATAAGAATTTTAAATTACCTACCTATAGACTAAAGATGCCAACTTGTTTCTATGAACCACATATAAATATATAATTAGATGGCTATGACCTTAATTTTGCAAAAGCTGTTTCTTAGGCTTCAGTATTTACCTACAAATAGTAATTAGAACTCATTATGCATTAAGATCCAACCCATAGTATATTAAATGTAGCAGTTTGTTTCAAATCGGTTTATTGCTATATTAATGATTTCTTAATATTTTTGTTAATATTCTTTACTGCTATAACTTCAGTAAGCACGTCCATTACTGAACTAAGACTTTCCCCCAGTAATATTAAAGCGTTGGGATTATTAATTAATATTATTAATATCTATTTTCTAAATAAAGGGCTGGTCTATTATGCATAACCTGCTCAAATGGTAAGTCAGTATATCGTTCTATGTTGTTAAGTATGAAGCAGTACTAACAATCACGATTACATTTCGTTATTTTCACCAAAATCATCGGCCGTCTGTCAAAAGCAAACGTCAACTGTCAAAACCTGTCAGTATGTTGATTAATAGTTAATTTAATTAACGTTGAAACTAAACAGGTTTGCGGTATGTGGTATTTTGGAATAAAACCCGATGATTGACGAAGAAGGGGCAAACTTTGTAATTTTACGTTTTCGATATGACATCACCGAATCAAATGAAGGTTGTAAGGTTTGGTATTGACTTATTTTTAGATGCACGATTTTGTGGAATAAAAAAGTGGTATGTAGTACGAATTAAAGTCTGCTTCAGTTAAAGGTCAAATTATGAATATTGTTTACTCGTTTCCTCATTAAAATTTGTAGTTGAAGGAGACTCCATTCAAATTTATATATAATACTATATGGGCTTATAACAAAGTGGGAAAGTAAAGAACTTTTCGGGCTGATAATCAGGCGTTTCACCTTTTATAAAATTTAGTATAATATAATTTTAATATAATAAGGTGACAAATTGAAATTGAACCAGCCTTATATCAGATAATCACTGGTATTTCAATTCAATTCTGTCACAACTTCATTCAGTTAATATATATTGAATTATGATAAAAAATTAGTAGCAAATACATTTTTTTTCCTAAAAGTGGGCAATTACCGCCTGTGGGCAAACACACCCTGGTTTATCCTATACAAGACAAGAGTGAATAGGCTGTTTCTAGGCAGGCATGATCCAACCTCGGCCGCATCATCACTTACCATCAGGTGAGATGGCGGTCAAATGTCTGCTTATATAAAAAAATACAATATAAAAAAAATACATATAAATCCATCCGTGAGCATTCCAAAATACCAATTTCAATTCTGGTCCATCACGACTTGAACAATTCGATCCAATTACAAAAAGCCAGGTCAAAACGTTCAAACAAAAACAACTGCATTATTGCAATGTTGCGTTTTTGTTCACCGCATCCTGATTCGGATAAAAAATCAATTTGGAATACTCGTGCCGGGCGAAGTTGCAGTTTTGACACTGACAAAAAAATATGTTTAATGATGTTGGAATTTGGGCATCGTTTCATTGAGTCTTTGGGTTAATTATTTAAAATTCAAACCCTTGCTTTGACAGTCTTACAGTATGCCCTAAGTTCACGACTGGACTTAGAGCATACTCCAAGATGTTTAATAGTTTTGCCATAAATAATCTCTATGATTGGGGGTCGGGTCGGAGATTTAATACCTTATAAAAGTTAGGTTTAATAAGTTAATGCCTCTTATGAATTCTTAATTATTGTCCCTAATCCATTTTTACTTTCAAATTGAATAAAGATTTTGAAAAAAGTTACGTTTTATCTTTCAGACTTAAATTTTAAGTACATATAATGTTCATAAGGGGCAAACAAGCAAACGGCTCATTAAATTAAAACTATTTCGTTTTAAAATAAGTTTTTTTTTATGAATCGTTATCTATATCATAAAGCCCTGTCATTGGCTGAAATTCACGAATCATCGTTAATATTATCTGTTTATTTAATTTTGATAATAACTGTGAGATCTTAACCGATCAGTTGTGTCACTCTTTCACAAATTCAGACCTTAACTCTCTCTCTTCAACGTATCGCAGTCCACTGCTGGATATAGGGCTCCCCCATTTTGCGCCAAATATCCCGGTCCTCTGCCTTTCTCATCCAGCTTCCACTAGCGACCTTTCGCATGTCGTCGGTCCAGAGGCGTCTTAAGCTACGCTTTCCAAGATGCAGACCTGAACATGGTTCATTAATTTAATTTGAGTAAGCTTAAAAGTTACGACACAATTACTCAAATTGGCCTTCTTATGGGTTGCACATTTTTCTATACGCTAGAACGGTAAATGGTGATCAATTACATATTCGCCAATGTTAAATGTCAAGATTGGTTACGTCAGTAGAGCGGGGTCATGCGATGGTAAAAACAACACGTTCAAGTAATCATAGGTCCATGTTGTCTTATATTTTTTTGGATCATTAGTGATTTTTCGCGGTTGCTACGTTCGGCAGTTGTTATTTTTGTTTGTAATGTACGTTTGGTTGTGGTTAAGGCGAGTCCACACTTGAACGTGATATTGAATTTTCTTATCGACCAGGTAGTCAGATAAACTATTAGGATTGCCGTTATTGATGAAATTCAAGCTTTTTGTGTCAGTATGTATCTACTTCTAGGTACATTTAAGCTGAGAATGTGGAGGCAGTCTACTATGTATCACACATGTGAAACAGAAATATTATAAAGGTGCAATTTAACTTCTTTCTGAGAGCCTTAGTTTAATCGACTACCGTCGTATGATTACCTATTGCTAGATTTGACGGCTTAACGTACCCTCCGAAGCACGAATTCATCATTCTTTTGAAATATTTAGACTTTGAAACCCACTAATCGCATTGGGCGCACGTGTCGGCCTACGGCCTGATCTCACACATGGCTAGGCTGTGTAGAAAGGCCTGCTCCCTGTAATAGGATAACTATGATGAGATACAACGAAATATAGAGAGGGTGTGAGGTTTTGACATCCAATTCTGACTGACTCCAACACCTCTAGTGAAATTACCGGGTATAAGAACCCTTGTCTCGGCGAATGGGCGCAGTGCAGCATTGATAAAGGATAAGAATTGTTTATCACTTGTTGGTCTCCATCAATGCCGCTTATGGTGGTAAGACGTATCACTTACCATGAGGTGAGCGTCCTGACCGTACTGTACACATATAACAAAAAAAGAGGAAAGATCAAGCTGGACGTTTTCTAGCCAGTTTTTAGGGTTCAGTAGCCAAATGGTAAAAAACTGAACTCTTATAGGTTCTTCAAGTCTGTCTGTATTTCTGTCCGTTCTTATGTCACACCCTTTTTTCTCCGAAACTACAAGCACTACTATTCAAACTATTTTTATATGTCATAATCGGGGAATCTTTGAGCAATGCGTCCTACCCGTACTTACATACGCAGCTGAGACATGGAAACTGACTGCGGGATTGGTTCACAAGTTCAAAGTCACTCAACGCGCAATGGAGCGAGCTATGCTCGGGGTCTCTCTTAGGGATAAGATCAGAAATGATTTAATCCGTAAGAGAACTAAAGTTACCGACATAGCCCGCCGGATCAGCAAGTTGAAGTGGCAGTGGGCTGGTCACGTATGTCGCAGAACGATGGCCGTTGGAGCAGACGAGTTCTGGATGGAGACCGCGTCTCGGCAAGCGTAGCGTAGGACGCCCTCCGGCCGATGGACCGACGACTTGCAAAAGGTCGCTGGTGGAGGCTGGATGAGGAAAGCGGAGGACCGGGATATCGGGCGCGAAATGGGGGAGACCTATGTCCAGCAGTGACTGCGATAGGATCGGGAACCACTACTTTCTTATATTTAATGTAGTGGTGTGCCTAGGTAAATAAAACATATTTTATTTTATGTTACTTGTTGCTGCGGAACCCTCCACGGGCGAGTTTGACTCGCACTTTGTCAATTTTTTATATCTCTATACAAATAGAGATATAAAAAATTGTCAAATTTTTAGATCGTACAAACGATCAATTCTACAATACAACAATTTCTCTCTTCACAGTTATCTCTAACCTGCCTGAAAATCGATGAGATTAGGACAAAAATATATATACTATACATATATTTTATATGTTTATTGTAACTATAGCTGTAAAAAAAAATAACCGTTAACTATTGGTATCTTATAATAATAAACACAATTTGCATAAACTGCGTGTGTGCACTACCCAAAACACGACGATCGAAAATAAGATTTTTTTACCAACACTTCTTTGTGCTTTTATTTCTTGCACCTTCGGAATCTGATGAGTTATTACTCTATAATAACCTCATAATTGAGTCAAAGTACAGCGTTCCGGTTATGTTTGATTGAAATTTTGCGGTCATTATTTTGGAGCAATTTACCGTGTTTTGATACACCAGGCTTTTAAAGGTAGCTAAGGTAATGTTGTTGGGCAAATTATTTCTAGATGTTGTGTTTTAAAATATTTGTGTGACAAATATAGGTTAATTATATGTTGATGATATGCCTGGATATCCATGAATTACTTGTCTAAGTACAAAATGAAATATCTAGCAGACTGTACTTGTACAGCCTATCGAAAGTAAATAAAGATTTGCAAATTTTCAAACTAATAATTAGACAAAGCCATAGGCTAATGTTCTCATAATATATGGCTCGTAGACCTTGGACGGTTTTAAAATTAGTATAATGCATTTTTTTGGAAATTCTGTGGTCTTCTAATGTTGTTGCTGACTGTATATGTAGCAGACAGATGGATATGATGGGTAATGAACTTACATTAGTTTACAATAACAATATGAAACAAGAAATTACACAATTATAATTACTTATCCCAATAATAAATTCGGCCCAGAAATTACATACAGATTAAACACACAAATAATAGCAATACAGACTACATACATATATAATGGCAAAAAGTAGATAATACCAACATACGCGCAAGTTCTGTTATCCTACTAAAAAAATAACGACCAAGTGGTCGCACTTAAATTGTACACACATTCAAACACCAAAGAAAACTCCCACCTCATTTGCATAAACAAAAAAAAGAAGACAAAAAAAACTAGACGCCATCACCATTCGAACATCCCGTGTTCGAAATTCCAAATTCGAAATCGTAGCGCGTCCTGACGTTTCCTCTACGTGCCGTTTCCGGCCGGCGCACGCGCATACGAATCCGTAATCGCGCGCGCTTTTACATATTTTTTTCCAGCTTTTTTCTTATGTATCCTGTGTTTTGATTAATAGTGCAGAGATAGGCTTGTGAAGGCACCATTAAACGCCTAGTAGGGTTCCGTTGATGAATTGTTCGTATGTTCGCGAGTTGTTTGACGCATCGTTACGGTTTTAATGTTCTTTTCGACGGCTCGTTTTTAATATGTGAAGAGTGATGGACGCACGGTCATGTATCAACAACGGGTTTAATATAAGTTGGGTCAGGTTGTTTGAGGAGTCTTATTTACAAATGAAGAAAGGTCATATGGTTGTGCAAACATACTATTATTTGAGTATTTATTTGTAGCTACCGGGATTAATTCTTTGCTGGTATTAAAAAAGAATAAGTAAGTGTGATCTTAAACATCAGCGTATAACGTTCAATTTTAGGGCACAGGCCTTCTCATACAGCATATCTAACGGGGAGAATTTACGTACAAGTAATAATATAAGATATTGTTTTTCCCCTCGTCTGTTATGGCATCTCTAGAAGCCATCTAACTATAAGTTTTCTATTTTGTCTCGATTCGTCACAACTGAGCGAATTTAAAAATAATGTTTTTAAAGAAAGTATTAGAGCATTTCTTTGAGCATTTCATTATTTAAAACGTGCACAGTAGGCTACCTATACCTACTATGGCTTTTCTACCAAGGAAGCTCTGGCAATCATCATCAAGTCCATCCATCCCAGTTTGCACTACCCTAAACCAGACGCGACATCCAATCAAGCCTCATACAGAGTTTGATCTAATTGTCCATTAGTCTGACTACTCGATAGAGTTTAATATCGGCATTGTAACGCGCTCGAGTACACGAGGCACGTCCGTGATTGGTCGTTGACAGATGACTTCATCGCGCCCGCGGACGTGATGCGCCCGAGAAACGCGGGTGCTGTTAACCGGGGTCGCGATTCCGATAATTTTAAAATGCGTTCATAGGAAAAAAACAATTACGAATTTTTTTTTATGTTAAAAATTCCGATAATTAAATATAAAATGGTTACTGTTTTTTTATGTAAAAGTGTACAGAACGGTCCAGATGCTCACTTGATGGTATGTGATTTGCCTGACTATAAAAAAGCGGCATTTAAGGAGACCAACAACTGATAAACAGTTATTTTCTCCGCTAATACCGAACTGCTCCCGACACCAGAGACAACAGATGTTATGTGTCTTATACCCGGTAATTTCTCTAGCTACAGTGGCCCCTTCCCGAAACACAAAAGTGCGTTACACTTCTCTTTCACAGGACGATATCTGGCACTGCCGTAGTACCTACCTAGACGACTCAGTATCGAGTCTATCACATAGTATTGTTTCTACAAAAATTTTGCACTTATTTGTTCTATTTAGGATTTAATTGGTAAGATAAGACAATTCATTCTACTTTATGATTATCATTTTAAAGCATTGACATTAAAGTTATCTAAACTTACATATAAATTTTATATTATCATTAATTTTTAATTGTTTGTTACTATTTCCTTGTTTTTTCTCGCCGCACCATTTTGTCACTTTCTATATGCCCAAATGTTAGCTAGTAGAGAATGTCACTTGGCATGAAGTTCGCCTATGTACATTAATTATATTGTGAAATATAGTTAAATATAAAAAAAAATTGTACCGATATACAAAATTTACAGTTGGTTTTAATAGTATCATAATGTCAAGTGAATAGTAGAATTGAGGCTTTTTATGTTTAGTTGTTAATTACTCAAAATAGATCTTGTATAATTAGGTTTGAGTTTGAATTCGTTTGCATTTTAAAATGGATCGGTAAACGGTGCGTTACATATTAGTCAGTACTTTTTGTACTAAATGTGTTTTAGCGCACATTGCAACCTAATTACTTTTTCAAACAGCGACTACTTAATGTTTATTAAAAGTAATTTATTTTTATTTATATCGTTATTAAATAAAAATATATATTCCAAAGAATAAATAATATATTTATTTTTATTTAAACAACCTATCTACCAATATTAACTAATTTATTTAATCATTATTAAAAACTCGTTGACATATACATCAGATTACTTAAATTATTTAAATGAAAATAAATCGTAATCAATATACTTTATTCTGCCATCAAAAATAAACTTGTACCAGGCTAAATTCATTACATTAAATCGCCATTAGAGAAAATATTTCTATTTTGGAATTGGCTACAAATTACCGTGCTCTAGAGGTCTGACGTTAAACTTAAATCGCTCGTTCGTGAGTTCCAATCCCGTGCAGTTAAAGTCACTTTGTGCGATATTCAGGCTGAATCACCTTATTTTTAAAAAGATGATTCCGTGGCCATGTTAAGTCCAGCCAAAACCTTGGATAGTATTTGTTAACACCCACCAATCACATTGGGCCCGCGTGGTAGTTACAGCCTAATCTCCCCATGTTTATGATATATAGAAAGGCTGGTTCCTACAATGGGACAATGGAGACGACAGATACATAAACGACTTAACTACAAACTCTTCACTAAAACACAGTCACAACCCATCAAATACCGTATTCAAATCAACCGCACCAATAGTCTCCAACAGCCAAAACAATCTAATTCTGATTCCCGTGTGCGCGCGCATTATTCCGGTCACATCGCGGCCGCAGTCGATGGAGGGCGCACGTTAAGTATAAAAGATATAATGATCTATATACGAGGTGTACACGAGCGACGCATCACCTATTGAATAGATAACAAGGGTACCGATCAGTGAATCGGAAGGTTCTAGAAGTGGGAATTGTTTACAAATTTGGGTGCCTTCTGAATTCTACCTTTGAATGAAGATCATGCACACTGTAAATTGAAAATGAAAATGAAAATGAAATGAAAAGTGTTTATTCAGTTTAGGTCCTTAAAGAACACTTATGAATGTCAAATGAACTACCACTTGGTTCGGGAGTATTTTCCACTGAGAAGAAACCGCAAGAAACTCAGTAGTTACTCTTTTCAAAAAAAATTGTTGAATACGAGATTTTTTGTAATCAAATAATTATATAAAGCAAATTATATTTTCATTTTTTATGTATTGATTTGGTAAAATATAATATCTACAAAAGTATTTAAGCAGTTAAGTATTATATAAATAAATAGACGACAACAAAAAAAAAAAAACAAAGTAGTGCAGGCGTGGAAATCAACATGTCCATGAGTTTTTATCATTTATATATCTTCAACACTATAGTAAGCTTTTTATTAAGTAGACTTTACATGAGACTTAAACTTATGCAGGGGTAAATCAATTACATTTTTGGTAGCTTATTAAATATTTTAATGCTTAATCCCACAAATGAGTTCCCAACCTTATCAATCTGAGATTTGGAACGGCAAGTTTTTTTGTTTGCCTATGTTCAAACTATGATTATCTGACTTTTTGAAAATACATGTAATTTGTGTACATAGATGACGCAGTCTGAATGTACTGAGACGGTAATGTTAAAATATTTATTTGTTAAATAATTCCCTTAGTGAGTCACGTGATTTAAGGCCGTTATGGCATGGATTTTTCTGCAATACAAAATTGTTTGTAGATCAGCAGCAGACCCCCCAAAAGTAGACCATAAGACATAAACATCACGCTGTGAACTATCGATCGCATACAGTCTTAGATTGTGGGATATAAATGCAATTAATAAAGACGTTTTAGGTGCTTTTTTTTGAATTTTTAAACTAGAGATTCAACAATTTAAAAATGATGGTATGGTGCATGAACATGTCTGGTTGTATTTGTCTGGGTGTTTTCTTTGTATTAATTATGTTGTTTAGTACTCGTAATACAAGCTTCTTGCTTAAATTAGGGCTTGATTGCGTTGTGTGAATGTCAGTTGATAAAAAAATACAACTACTCCAAGTTCTCATATTTTTTTATTATCTATATTGCTAAGACTTAATCTGAAAAATAACGCAAATACAGATGTTCATATTTTTTTTGCCGTGTTGCATCCTTCTGAAAAGCTATCGTTTTGTCCAATACTACATTGGATGAACTACCTAAACTAAATGTAAGTTTTGAGATAGCAACGTCTAACTGTGTACGTACTATGGCTTTCATGTTGATCATCATCATCAGCTCATTAAACGTCCCCACGAGGGGCACGAGCCTACCCGTATAGGGTGATTAAGCCTTAGTCGTCCACGCGGGCCAGTGCGGATTGGCGACTTCACACACAACTCGAATCTTTCGCAGCGTGCACGAAGTTTCCTCACGATGTTTTCCTTCACCGTAAGAGCGTCGGTTTAAAGTGAGTTTTCATGTTGAATACTCACTTTTTAAACTCCAAAAATGCATTAAAAAATTTAAAGTAATTAAAGTTTAATGATTCATGGGATAGATATCTGCATGACCAGACTTTTTAATTGTTGGAGCTTTCAATTGCAATTCAGCTGATTACAAATAATTGTTCGAGTAAGTTATATGAAGCAATAATACAACTTGTCGCACGCTTTTATCCATCATGTAAGAATTTTAATTTTAATACAAGCTCTATAAAATTTGACCAGTCTACGTATTAGTTAGTCTTTGACTTTAATTCTAAAACTCTTATTTAAATGTCCTATCACAATGTAAAGATACGATCTTTAATACGGATTTCCGGCGTCTGCCGGCCTATTGTGTAGATCGCTAATTTCTATTGAATTGACCATGTTCAGTTGATTTTATTGCCATATTAAAGAAGTCCTCTCAATTTTCTAGGAAAATATATGTCTGGATTTTAATATCTTGAAAAAAATGTCATACAATCTAAACGCATTAAATGTCGGGAAAATGATTATTTTTTGAATCCATGTTCTGTTACAATTTTCTAGAGCTTAGCTACAAATATGAAACTATCTGATGCTAACTTCATAGAACAAGTGCATAATAGTGTTATTTTTTTATGCATCTACCGCTTAAATCGCTTAACATTTTTTTCATTGTATTGAGTCTGCTGGAAGAACTTTTTTAGGAATATTGACGTACTGTTACTTTTCAAGTTGTTAATGAACTAAATAATTCAAAAAAGCACCTTCGGACTCTTGGGTATCGCAACACAGTCCCTACTACTACTTTTTGGGGTCAGCCTCCTTTACAGATGGTACGTTTCATGAAATTAGTGTAAACTCGAGTTTATTTATAAGCCTTTTACAATTAATAGCGTCGGTGGCTCAATGGTGTGGCTGTCGTTCTCCTACCAGGAGGCTCAGGTTTGAATCCCGCCACGTACCAATGTGTTTTCGAATTTTCGAAATTATATGTACGTTATCACTCTTACGGTGAGGAAAACATCGTAAGGAAACCTCATGCACGCCTGCGAAGAGATTCAAAGGTTGTGTGTGAAGTCGCCCAATCCGCACTGGGCCCGCGTGGAGACTAAGCGCAAGCACCCTATACAGGTAGGTCGTGCCCTCGGTGGAGACGTTTAATGAGCTGATGATTATGATTATTTATATTACATGTGACCAATGAGAGTAGGGATCAAATAAGATTCATAAACATTAGGTATTTTTATAAACGTATTATTTTTCTTGGAAAGTGTTTTTTTTTCAAATGTTTATCCAAAAAGCTTTTGTACTAACCCAGTAGAAGCTTTTTAGGTTCGTCTACAACTCAACTACCAGCAAATGCAAAAACGTAGAAAATCTAATTAGTGGTGCTCATCTCTAAATCACTACCCGTTAACTGACATTCTAATTACCAGGATTTAACTTTAAAAGTGGGAGTCCAACTGTTTAGTATGAAGACAGCGGACGGTCGTGTCGACGATCTACAAGTATAGTTGGCTCGCATTTGATTTGATCGACGAGGTCTATTCTGGGAAACGTGTCATCGAGTCATAGTTTAAAAATGAGTGGGGCAAAGAACAACCAAGTACAGAAGGCGAATATGCTTTCATGGTAGTTAATAATCTTTAAAGAGATTACTGATGGTAACTTGCTTCCTACTCAACAGCCTATGAGGTTCATAAGTCATGTTCAATTGCTGATACATGCACTAAGAAAAGTTTGGTCTTGGATTCTGTTTAAGGTGTGCTCCAGTGATAGCTTCATCTGACATTTCAAATCAAATATCTTTTACAGATACTTTTGAAGCGTCAATTGTTATTACTATATTTTTTAAGACTCTACCACCGGTTCGGAATAAATAAGACCCTTAGAGAAGACCTGGCAAGAACTCGATAGTCGCTCTTTAAAGTTTTATATCATTGGTTACAGAGTTTTGTTTATAAATAAATATCCGCTGACATTCACACAGCGCCATCTAACCCCAAGTTAAGCGTGAAGCCTGTAGTATGAGGACTAACAACGGATAAACATACTTATATACTTTTTTATGTAAATATATGCATATTATCATAGAAAACACCCAGACCATTACAAACAGAAGAAAGAAAAACGTTTTGTCATAAACAACACATACAAAATTAACAAACAAGAAAAAGGTAAACTATAATTAACACATTGAAAAAATGGCATTTTAGAAAATAAGAAGCAAAAAAAAACGATAACGACATCTTCATGCACACAAATGTTCAGGATCGCACCGGAAACCTTTAGTGTAGTAGCCGACGTCTAAACCGCTACACAAATGGGACGTCGTTTATTTCTTTCTTTGGTTCTAATTAAAATAATCTACTCGTAACTAAGACTAATTAGGCCTAATATAATAGTGCAGATATGCATAAAACAGTAAGCGGACTTGCTTGATCTATAGTTATATTATGGATCATCTGCAAAGAGCGTGGGCGCCATTGGTGCGTGATCACGCATACATATCGATCGTAATCGATTTGTATCATGGAATTAGTATAGCAGGCGCTTACGTAATGTAATTATGTATGTGGGGTGATCGAAGACAATGGGCGCGTGTGTGTGATGTACCGATATGTTATTACTTGATAACTGGTGTTGGTGATAACGGTTTTTTGATATGTACAATCTGTTATCACATATAAATAAAATTGAAGTGTCTGTTTGTAATATAGATCATTTTTTTCTTCATTCAAATATATCCGGTAAATACGACAAAATAACAATTTTGAAAGATTTTGTCTGTTGTCTGTCTGTTTGTTACGGGTATTCTCTGAAACGGCTGGATGAATTTAGACGGACATTTTAAGGTAGCTGATATAATAAACAAAATATAGGCTGATTTCATTTTGGTAAAAAAAAATTAAATAAACCAATGTTACCGCGTGGTGCGCTGCTCTCGTCACGCGGGCTGCGTACTTTTTTAGGTTATAATAATAAATAATAAAAAATAATTATGCACTGATATTCACACAGCGCCATCAAGCCCCAAGTTAAGCGTGAAGCCTGTATTATGGGTACTAAATAACGGATAAACATACTTATACACATTTTTTTGTAAATACATACATATTATACATTGAAATCACCCAGACCATTACAAACAGACATGTTCATGTTCACAATGTTTGTACTGCCCGGGGATAGAACCCGGAACCCTTGGTGTTGCAGTCGACCTCTCACCGCAACACCAAATGCGTCGTCAAATTATTATGTTCACAAACTATATAGAGATACTTTTTACTGCGGATGAATTTTTATTAATGCGGGCAATACCGCGGGGAACAGCTAGTAATTAATAATCAATATCCACAGTCGCTAACACAGCGCCCCCTAGCCACATACTAAGCGTAAAGCTTATATGGTTACTTAATTACTGATAAACATACTTATAGATAATTTTGTAAAAACATACGTTACAGACATGTTCATTCACACAAATGTTTGTACTGCCCGGGGATCGAACCCGGCACCCCTGGTGTAGTAGTCAACGTCTCGACTATTACACCAACTGATGTAAGTTTTGACCGTAAGCTGCACTCGCGAAAAGAGTAGAGGTGGTACTGTAATCTACAACTAGTAATCTGCTCTGACTTTGCACGGGTATTTGAACTTTTTTTACCTAATGTTTTATTTTAATATTTTTTCAAATACATTAAAGCCTATCTTTCTCAGGGTAAATGTATCTATCCCTTGGTGAAAAAAATCGCGCAGAAGTTTAAGAGATTATGCATTACAATGTACAAACCTTTCCTTTTTTTATTAGTGTATATATGCCAGACAAACGTAGAGATATGGATTTCTCCTTTACTGGCATGGTGGTGGTCAGGACTTCCTACTATTGGAATTTGGAGCCCAGCAATGGACTGCTCTCAGAGAGACAGGCTTAATTTATCTGTTTATGATGTTTTACTTACACAATTTATCTATACCAAAAAAACAAAAAGCTCCTTTAGTGATTTGGCTATACAAATTAAAGCGCGTTTTGTCTAAAAAGTGTACCTTTAACAAATTCACGTATCACTTACATTCTTAAATTAAGCAATCCCATACAGAAAGTGTTCAATTTGTAGAAACAAGTCAATATATTTTAGTCTTAACTATCTGTTCTCGTACTTACACTGATGTCTATCCTGATTACTGAGGAGAGTGAATGATGTGTTAAGGTGAAAACGTTTTCAAGTTTCATCATCAGCTCATTAAACGTCCCCACCGAGGGGCACGAGCTTACCCGTATAGGGTGATTAGGCCTTAGTCGTCCACGCGGGCCCAGTGCGGATTGGGACGAGCTCATACACAACCTTACGAATCTCTTCGCAGCGTGCATGAAGGTTTCTCACGATGTTTCCTTCACCGTAGAGCGTCGGATAACGTACATATATTTTCGAAAATTCGAAAATACATTGGTACGTGTCGGGATTTGAACCTCAGCCCTCCCGGTAGGAAGGCGACAGTCCACACCACTGAGCCACCGACGCTCTCAATTCAAGACGTTTTCAAGTTTATAAAGTAGAAATAAAGAAAGTCAATTTTAGTTAGGTATTGTCATCACTAACTTAGCAGAATAAAGTTTTTAAACATTTTGGCATCATTAAATATCTATTGTACGATGTTGTTTTATTTTTCCGCAAAAGTTGAACCCTAAGTATATTATTTATAGAAAGTATAAAGAGATCAGTTAGCTCACTGGTAGTGATACGCCTGACCTGATATAGCATACAGTAATTATTCTCCGTCAATAACCCTGCTTAAGGTCGGCCAGCAGAACGACAAAAGTTAAGTCTTATACACTCAGTAATTTTACTATCTACTACACATGCAAACATTTACCTCACGGAATGACGAAAATTACCTTTGTCTTTGCTTTTTAGTTAGATTGTATAATTTTTGTTAGTTTGAGAAAAAATCAAGAATTTAAACATCCTTGATAAAGTAAACCAGATACGAAAAAACCCCCTAGTCTTAAGTATCAAACTTACAAACACTAGCCATCCTTAATGTTTCTGCGCTCCGTTGAAAACATAATCATTGATTGATGGCTCAACTTAGCCTTTGGGATGAAGTTCTAACTTTTCACATGTCAATGGGGTCTTCTCGTAGGCTAAACAAATTTAAAATAATTCAGAATAAGTGATTTTAAACATCGTCAGAAATCTTGGTGATTGCGTATAGTTTAACTGATACACTATTTTACTTTTTATTTACTTTGTACAATGTCTTTGTTTATTACGTAATGTTGACATGTTGTTTGACGCCCATTTGGTGTTGCGGTTGAGACGTCGGATTCGATCCCCGGGCAGTACAAACATTTGTGTGCATGAACATATCTGTTTGTAATTGAAATACCCAGTATTTTTATGTATAATATGTATGTATTCAAATAAATGTATATAAGTATGTTTATCCGTTGTTTAGTGCCCATAATACAGGCTTCACGCTAACTTGGGGCTAGATAGCGCGTGTGAATGTCAGTGGATATTTATTATTATTTATTATTTTGTACTGTTTTATTTTTCAAATAAATGTTATTCAATTCAATTCAATTCTTTATTGCTTTTCCATATGTTTATAGGTTAGTATAATTATAACAATCATTAGTATCAATATGCACCTGTCGGGCACAGCACAATCAGACCGAGAAGGGGACTTCAATGCTTCAATAAGATATTTCTACAGTAAATATTCTATTGTTTTTCTTTTGTTCCACTCACTCTCCTTAGGTATAGAGAATAGTCCTGCAGTGGGTTATACCACTGCAAGACGTACGCTGAGGTTCGTACATTGGCCACAGGGTTCTGTGTTTATGTATATTTTTTGTTTCTTTTGTATTATATATTTGTGACTTGTGGTCAATAAATGTTTTTCTTTCGTTCTATATTAATAATTTATCTTTAGATTCTATCGTACCTATCGAGCAAACCATCTTAGTTTGGGTTATCACTGTCCTTGTTTGAGGATAATCATTTTTTTTTTAATACTAAAGTTAAATCAAAACAAACGGGCGCATATTATCCAAATTAAATCTCAAAGCTGACGAAGACGTTACCGACCTATCGGCGATATATACCGACGAATCGTGATCGGGACTCGTGACGTTAGTGGTAGAGGCCAATGTTATACAAATTATTAACGTCCGATTAAATTATTACTATAAGATTAAAATAAGGAGCGATGAACGCATCGACTTAATTATCGATTGCTCGATGATCTAATTTCACAAAAGCATGACGAATGATATATGTGATTGTAGAGTTAATTGGTGCAGGTATTACTGTTTGATCACGTTTTCTATTGAGTGTTCCCAATATTTAATAAGGTTTAATTTAAAATGGTTTCATGGTTGCTCAATGGAGAGGGTGACGTTAGGTTTTTACCAACGCCATAAGATACAAAATAATAGTCGAGTCAATATAGACTTGCATTTATTCCCAACAAGCTGGATTTATGTGCAGGCCTTGAATACGTCATTACAGATGGTATATAAATTTTATTCGAGGTCAAAGGTCACAAATTTGCGTTTTTGCGTATATCTCTGAAATAACGCGAGCTATCGACAAACACTCGTAGTTCAGACACAGTGTGTAGATCGTAATATTGTCTACGAAAAGATCTCAACAATTTTTCTTCTAATTGTCTATTTGGACTGATTATAATATCCGTAGGAGAAACTGAAGTGATCAAAATAACCTTTACGATTTGGAAGTTGTAGTAGCTGTGGTCAAAGCACATAGTGTCTTGCGGATAGCCGCTAGGGCGAAAATGATCTCGAGTGATGTCCATGTAATAGGATACACCTGCAACTTATCACGAGTGTTAGTAGTTTGTGAGATATTTAACTCATTACTTGTATCAGCTCTTTGGGAGTATAATTCTTGTCGTATATAATGCTTCATTATTTATCAAACATTATATACACGTAGCTTGTCAGGTTAAGCTGTAAAGGCCATCTGTGGCCAACAGGAGTAGTCAATTCGAAAAAAAGAAAGAATACATAACTTTTTTGATCATGAGTAATAAATTCACTAAAGATCATGTGATTTTTTCACATATACACTGTAGTAGTAAGACTTTTTAAATGCTAATTGTCTATTTCGCGCTCGCCTCTTTCAATATCATATCTTTATGTAAAATGACCTAAATTTATTAGAAACTGTGGTACATCATGTAAATTCTAAAAAATTGTAACATATAAGTCTGTGTCCTATCTATCGTGTTCTGTACTCTACGAAACAATTTGTAGGAAGTGTGAGAAATAGGTCATTATTTACAACTGCAGTAATAATAAAGCACGCAAGCTCGCACTAAATGTTATTGATGGCATTTCCGTAGACACTATACTTATGTATTGACAGATCGCCAATCTTCTCAGGTCCAAGGTTGCGAAATTGGATTCAATAACAAGTTAGCACTTCACTTGAATAGCAAGCTGGCAATTCACTTAATAATGCTAGTGCCGCAAATCTAACTATGAAGTTAAACAAAACGATTAGGCTACGAATTCGTGTTTTAATTTAAAAACAACAAGAAACAAATTTGTGATTGTCTTTTATACTAAAACCTGTTCAAATCATGCTTAGTGATGGTGGCGAATTAGAATAAAATTTTCACTTATTCTACAAAAAAAGTGAACTTAAACATTTATCCGTTGTTTAGTATAGGCTAATGCTTAGGCTGGATAGCGCTGTGTGAGTATCAGTAGAAATTTATTCTTTCCGTGCATTAAATATAAGGCAACGTGGAGAAATCCAGCAGAGAACGGGAAACAATCTCTTCAACATACATAAGTAATACGACATAAGACATGTCTCCCCCTATTTTGCGGCAGATATTTCGATCCTCCGCATTTCACTTTTTGCAAGTGGTTGGTCCATCGGGCCAAAGGGCGTCCTTCGCTACGCTTGCCAATACGCAGTTTCCACTCCAGAACTCGTCAGCTCCAACAACTTATCATAGGTACTGCTATCACCCGCCAAACGTGCATTAGTGGCAAAATTTTTTTTCGAACTGACTACTGCTGTCTGCCGCAGATGGCCTTCACCGGGTAATATAACTTTTAGTCCAAACAGCAAGCTTTTCGTCATTATTGACCTATAATGTCCTGCTGCAGTTCACAGGCCCTCCCACACAGTATAGCCATGGAGAAACCGGGCTGTAAGTCTATAATGTCCCTTACCAGTGCACAGGCCTTCCCACACAGTATAGCCATGGAGAGATTGGATCTCAACCCACCACACGGGCCCAATGCGGATTGGGTGTTAACACAGATTTCCCAATACAGGAGATGGGGCAAGCCGCGTTTTTAAGTGCGACAACTGTAAGCTCAACGAGCATACACTGGCTGCCAGTTTACGCTCTGTGAGACGAGTCAAGACGCACGAATATTAGAAGAAATTACCGTTTTCTTCCAAAATGCCATCCTGTGCAATTGTAACATGCCATCATCGCAATGATTACTATACTGATTGTAAATTTACCAAGAAATATAATAACTTTTCACAGGTAAGGACCGAAAAGAAATTGCGACACTGGGACTGCCTATAAACTTGGCGGCTTGTCCAGTCTAATTGTATATTCGGATGTCTGTGGGTGTTAACGACTACCATCCCAAGCTTGTAGCCGGACCGAACTCTGAAGTACGGAATTATATTTATTTTCAGAAAATTTGTGAACGTGTTGTTCAATTGAAAAAGTAAGGTAAAATTATTTTATTCTTTTAAGTAAGTGAAATTATAGTGTTGAGTAAATTGTTTAGCTCCCATTTGAAATGTTCAATAATCGTATGGAAAGTGCGCCGATAACATCACCAAATTGTTGACTCTCGTAACTCCTCGGCCCCATTATAGAATAAATAGTGGACTCGTGCTTGGAATTCTCAAGACTTTATTGAATTATAACTTTGCGATCCTATTTGTTTTACACGACGTCCTAATGATCTTGATACTTTTATTGAGGGCAGAAAAAGTTTTGGATGTTTACTTTATTTATATAATAATTACACTCACCCTAACGGTTATCAGATCTGCGACAAATGTGTCTTGCTCACTGCTCACTTAACGTTGCTTATTCTTAAATTAGATTTTCCTCATTTTTCGTCATTGAACTTAGTGTAAGAAACTCAAAAGTCCTACTAAAAGATTTAAAAATGTGTAACTACGAAAAATATTTACTACTTTAAATACAATTAATAACAACAAAGTGCGAATGAAAACATAACGTTTTTACCGATAGGTTCAAGTATTCTAAAACATCAAAATACATTTTTTTTCATCTATCAGCAGACATTTGACCACCATCTCACCTGATGCCCCTGATGGTAAGTGATGATGCGGCCGGGGTGGATCATGCCTGCCTTGAAACAGCCTATTCACTTTGCCTTGAAGACGGTCAGGTTGTTATGATCAAGGAACACATAAAGAGCAATATAAGTAAATAACTTTATCAATTGCATAAAGTTATGTAATTTCATTTATATAAGCAGTCGTAACAAGTAGAGCGTACCAATCATGTCGTCCTTGATCCAACAACTCAAATCGTTCTCATAACTTGCGGTAATCGATCGAAGTGTCAAGAATCTCGGTCGGCGTGTAGATCAGTATGGAGGAAGAGCTCAGCAGTCGGTGCTTTGGTAGTAAAAAATTGAAATATAATAAATCATTTGGAGGTTATATCCGACGATCGGCGCCGCGCCAGTTCACGACTAGCGGTTAGGCCGCGCTTAGAATGTTCTAAAACGTTGACTTTTTCTATATAAATCGTGTAGTGGTATTATTTTGTATAATAATATTTTTCTTTTTATGTCAAATATTATTTATATTTAAAATAGATCAATGCACTATATATATATTTAAACAACGATATAAAATTAAAATCTATGTTTTTTCTTTTATATTGTTTTGTGTCATTATAAAATTCAATATTGTTGACTTTTGTCTTTTTTCTGTCACATCTTGAGTCATATTTCTTGAGGATATATTTATAGTCATATTATTTATTGACAAAATGTTTTTGCTTCTTTAATTATTTTGCAAAGAAAAATAGCACAAATTAAAAATGAGCCGTCACCTTACTTCCTAGTTCAGTGTAACACCGCCCTAACAAGTCAAAGCAATGTCGTGTCTGTCTCGAACTGTTCCGCGCGATATTTACTTATTTATTTACACGATCATTAATGAGTGATTTATGGGCGAACTCAGCGCAACGGGGCCCTTCAGTTCATCGATGACAGATGAAAGTGTATGCGAAAGATCTGTGGACGACATTGCCCGGGAATTAGGTTTTGGTTCTGTGGTCAACACACACACACATAGACGATTGTCAGATACTGTCATAACTCATATCATATATATTATATCATTTCAAACTATAGCAGTCACTGTTGACAGAGGTCTTCCCCATTTTGCGCTAGATAGCCGGTCCTCCGCTTTGCCTATCCAGCCTCCACCAGCGACCTTTCGCAAGCCGTCGGTCCATCGGGCCGGAGAGAGTCTACGCTATGCGTACCCAAAATATAATATCTGATCTTAATAATAGGTAAATGGAATGTGGTCTTTTGATATCAAAAAGATTTTAATATATCTGCGTACGAAATTAAATTAATGAAGTATATCAGATAAATAAAGAAACTAAGATACCTTTCGCCTTAAGTTGAAATGTCAATTGGCTGGACTAGACAATTTTATGAATGAAAAACTCATTAAGAGTTTTTATTAACATACTAGCTTTTGCCCGCGGCTTCGCTCGCATTAATTCGAGATAACACGGTACTTTCATTTATACATAGGATTTCCCCTCCCTCCAACTTTAAAGGTTTCGGGGTCAATTTCAGAATTTTTATTAGCAAAAATATGTTAGTGAGCTTACCTTAAAAGATAGACATATGCTCTCGCGGATTTTTTGTAGACTTTAAAAGGAGAACAATACTCTCATACATGACTTTTGTGTAACTTTAACCGTTTACTCAGCGTACGCAGCGGAAGCTCCAAGTATGAAAAATACCCGATTTTGAAACATTCTTCATTGCTGCTTCGCTTCTATTACTCGTAGCGTGATGATATACAGCCTATAGCCTTCCTCGATAAATAAGCTATCTAACACTGAAAGAATTTTTCAAATCGAACCAGTAGTTCCTGAGATTAGTGCGTTCAAACAAACAAATCTTCAGCTTTATATATTAGTATAGATTTGGAGATAGCGACGTCATGAAATTGCTTTACCAATGACATATTATACGAAATCATAATTATAACATCTACATACACTTAAATGAGATCAACGATTCCCTGTACTTAAGTATTACTTGAGATTATTCTCTGTAAGTGAAGCATTCAGTCCAGTTCGCGTCCGGAGTCAAGGGCCCTTCGATGCCACTTGTGGTCTTGGCCAAACAAAATGCCCATGGGTCAAGTCAGATTTGGGTGATAGAACATCGATGTTAGCGGTCGGGGTATGGATGCGGCATTTTTTGTGATTTGTATTTTCAAGTTTTAACACAAACAATTGTGTTGTTGATTGTCACCGGGATTGAACCCGGATCCCTTGGTGTATAGCCGCCTTTTAACATTATACTACAAGGATTGTCACACACACAAACACACGCACGCGCACGCACACACACACACACAAACAGATGCGCAAACACACACATACACCTATAATTGACTATCTACTGTATTTATTAAAAACAAATGTTGAACGTTAATTGCGCCAACACTGATTATAAAACTTTAATATTTTATAAATACAAAATGTTATATGCGCTGTGTGCTCGATAGGTATGATACTTAGTTGGTGCTTTCTTGAAGGGATACTCACCGACACACTGCGCATACTTACACCTCAATGATGTACCTAGCACTAAGGCCAGAGCGAGACACTCCGACACAAGTATACTATTACTTAAGGAGCTGTCTCACCTCAAGTTTGTAACTTATTGAGTAATAACGATATTTATATTATTATTATTATTATTGTCAAATTATCTAAACGTAATTGGTTTATATCTTTGTACAAGCCAGCTCTACCTTATCATATTTTTATAAGCCTTATTATTATGTAAATAAATAAATAAATATGTATTCTGATCTATACGAAGTTTCCCCCTTAACGGTTGCGCAAACTATGCGGCACTTTAGCCACTTCATTAGTACATTTGGTGCGGAGTCGGCCTACGATATATCCATACGATAGGAAGCAAATATTACCGCATCACATTTTCCCACATCGTTGTTGTCAAATAAATTCAGTATGCGCGTGGGCCATGTTATCTTAGAAAGCAGATTGGAATGCCCGTGTAATACCGGAATTCCAATAATAAACATCGTATTACGTCCAGTTTGCTTTATTTGAACGCGTTCCACATAACTGTGTTTGATTTGGCGGTAATTACCATGTATTGGAAAAAGCAGAACGGGTTATGAGAAAATCTTGAAGAACATCAGGTTAAAATATGTCAAATGACATTATTAAATTAAAACAAAAAAAAACAACTTAACAATAACATAAACATCAAACTAAAACATTAATATCAAACTAAAACCTTAAAAATAAAATATAGTGACTAAATAAAATAATTATAAGTCAGCGTCACCCCATTGAATCACTAAACTAATTCTTTGACCTGGGTATCTGCTAGATCTCCGGTCTCCAATAATGTCCACTAATCGTTAAGAATTTCTTTAAAACCCTAATAGCGCTAAAGCCCTACGGACAAGGGTCTCAAATTACAATAATATTTAAATATATTCAAACAAGTTTAAAGGGACCTATATTGTAGTCCACTGCTGGATAATAATTCCTCATTTGGCACCCACTATACCAATCCTCCACGTTT
>PQWD01004594.1:0-89641 GCA_019425675.1 Leucinodes orbonalis
ACCAATGTGTTTTAGAATTTTCGAAAATATATGTACGTTATCCGACGCTCTTACGGTGAAGGAAAACAGGAAGGTGGATAAAATAAATGTTATATTTTCAGTTATTTCACCGTACCTCCTTTTTAAGGGACTTCAAAAAAGGAGGTTCTTAGTTTGACCTGTTATTGCTATTTATAAAAGCTCAAGTGGCCAATTCATTTGTAATGGTTCGGGAGATTAACAAAACAATATTAATTACGACAGTGACAGCAACAACGTGAATGGAAATTTAATTATTTATATTTTGCGCTACAAGCGAAATATAAATAATTAAATTTCCTAACATAACTACACCAAGGGTTCCGGGTTCGATCCCTGGGCTGTACAAACATTTGTGTGCATGAACATATCTGTTTGGTTGTTTGTCATGTATGGGTTTTTTCTATGTTTAATATGTATGTATTTACAGAAAAAAAATTATATAAGTATGTTTATCAGTTATTTAGTACCGTAACTACAAGCTGGCCATTAATATGGGGCTAGATGGCGCTGTGTGCATGTCAGTGGATATTAATATTGTTATGATAAATGTTGTTTAACGCGCCCTTATACCGTACCATATAGATCTATAGCTATACGCAATTGTATGCATCACTCATTCAGTTAGCCGATCATATTCAATGTAAAATGTCTATGTCAGTTGCAAATAAAATCGTAAACAAGCGCACGTCTTTCACACTCAATATCCCAGTTATAGTGAACCTTAACCCCCAAAACATACGGTCGAAATCGAAGCCGGATTTTTTGCGGACAGCTCGCATACCTGCCGTAGGCCGGGTCATCAGTACGAGAACAAAAGATTCGCTGCATTCCAAAGCGATAAGGAGTCGTAGTTACGAGCTAAAAATAGAATTATTGATTCAATATGACGACTACGGAACAACAAAAACTTCTTTCTGTGCTAGAAGATACTGCAAGAATGCTACAAAAGGCTAAAACAAACCTTAAAAAATGCCCTAAGACCCGGCTAACTAAAGGTTATATTGAAGCACGTATATTACAATTATAAATGATTATTGGAAAACATTGAAATCTGCGCACCACGACCTAGTGAAATGCACGCCTAAGGAGATGAAGGGAACATTTTCTTATTCATTCATTATCTTATTTCCTTAATGATCAATTCTATATATATGAAGAGTTATATAATGTTTTACACGGGGACTTGAAAGATTTACTTAACTCACTCACTTCGACGAATATGGAAACTTGTTCAATGAATACAAGTAGTGATTTAAATAATACGTCACATAGTATCATGCATTTACCGCGCATCCATTTACCTACATTTAATGGAAACTATGAAGAGTGGCCCACATTTAACGACTTGTTCAACTCTTTAGTGCACAATAACACATCTTTGAGTGATGTACAAAAACTACTGTTAAATCAGAGGCGGAAACGTTGCTCAGGCATAAAGTGTCACTCCGATTAATTATTTACCAGCATGGATATATTGAGATCGAGGTATGGCAACAAGAGATTAATTCTAAATAGTATCATGAATAGATTGTTCAACCAAGAAGAATGATTCTCCATCAGCTGCACAAATCAAAAATATATTAGATACAACTGAATGCTTAAATAAGCTTATTAATTTAAAAATATCCATAGACTCTTGGGATCCATTAATTATATATCTTCTGATTCAGAAGTTGGTCCCAGAGACTCACAAAAGTTGAAGGTGCATATAGGGACGAAGCTCAACCATTGCCCACTTGGCATGATTTTAAATCATTTTTGGAGTCTAAATTTAGAACTTTGGAATTAATCACTACAAGTACACGAGAAATGAAGACAGTCAAGGAACGCTCGTATCATGTTGTCACGTCAAATCAAGAAAGATGTTGTGTTATGTGTAAGAATAATCACACCCTATGTCATTGCAACGATTTTATCAAGCTTGAACCAATAGAGCGAAGTGAATATGAATATGTTAGAAACAAACAGTTATGTTACAACTGTCTGGCACCCGGACATTCAGCATTCAAATGTAAGTTGAAGATGGCCTGTAGATTATGCAACCGACGGCATCATTCCCTACTCCATGTTAAAAAGGCTCTGCGGCTTCATGTAGCACACCACCACCGCAGTGTTCAGCACATGTTGTAGATGAGGAACAGGTACAAATCCACCAATGATGGCGTCACACCACAATGTCAGACATCAATTTGCACTTCTTGCTACAACCATAGTGAAAGCAACAAATAAATATGTGTGAATATTTTAAATATAGGTATTACCTCACATAAACAAATGCGCATAAACGTATTACAAAAACGAAGCATCGTGAGTAAACATACCGCGATTCTACACAAGGGTAGCGTGATTATTAAAGTTAGTAGAATTAAGGTGAAGTTGTCAACGTCACTGGCTGTTCCATAATTGTTTCTTAGTAACTATGCCGTCTCAAACTTTGCGATGCCATCAGGAGAAATATTAAACTTAAATAATGCAATTTAGGTTAGACAAGTATGAAATGCGTAATAGAGACTGATCAGATATCTTAAAGACAAGAATAAAGTAACGCACTTATAATGTACAATGAAAAGTATTTTCGTATGGACTATTTTCTGTTGGTCTTTGGTGGACACAGCTTTGCCGGGCCTTTGGCAAGCGGAGATAGCAATGAGCCTATAAAAATATGCTGCATTAAACTGGGCGTCCCGAAGTGTGACTCGCACCTCGGCTATGGTCATTGCAGGGATGACTAGATAACGTTGGACATGATTGGAAAGAAGAGCGATTCGCTATGGTTCTATGATTAAGAAATACGATATTTTTACTTCAAATAATTTATAATAAGGAATCAAACATTGTTCGTCACAAGTGCCTGACGCAGGCAAATATTAAAGCAAAATATTTTTTAGCCATATATTGATGCATTATTAAAACTAAGGCCACTGCAACTCATCATATTTATTAGATAAATATACCTTTAATTTTAGTAAAATTTATTAACCCGATTTATACGTTACTAAAATTTTAGATTTGCGTTATCTAAATGTTAAAGGTCATTAACTCATCACTGGATTTGATTTATATATTAAACTATATTGATCTTACCACAAAAATGGCTAAAACTGCTTGGGCTTAAAATCTCTGTAGACAAAATGCAGGAAGGACATCTGCAATCGGTAATGGGTTCAAATAAGGTTAAGATAATGATGAATGATCATTATAAAAAAATATATGATATTAACATTTTCGTCTGATATCTATTCCATTACAGCAGCTAGGCATGTATCCGAACATAACTGACGAAAACCACACTAACGGTAAAAGTTTTGTAATAGCACAAGGAACTTGATCATAAGAGGCCTTAGAACGGCCACAAGGGCCCTCGAGTTCAGCTGACATTTGCACAGCCGATGCTGACCTATTAAAGACCTATAAGTATAGTATTACTCGAGATAATGAATGGAATAAGTTGTTTACCCGATTTTCCATACATATACAGTTTTTTTACAATGTTCGTTAGATATTGTAGCTTCCAGACCAAGCCAATTGCTATGTGTGATCAAATTATTTTTAGCGCTTATTTAACCATCTGTTTTTCTTTTGTATGCCCGGCATACACAGTGTTTCTAAAATTATATTTAAATGTGAACATCTCTTTTAGCTGTGATTCACAATAAACAAATTTGATTTGATTTCATTCGCTATTTTTTTCTTTTTAATGTACAGTAACTGCGCGATCAATCAAACAGACACATGGAGGAAAGTTAATTTAGGAAGTATTTTATATTATCAAAATACTTCCTAAATTAGCTCAAACTGTACCAGCGAGAGAGCGTCGGCAGCTCAATGGTGTGGATTGTCGCCTTTCTACCGGGAGGGCTGAGGTTCAAATCCCGCCACGTACCAATGTGTTTTCGAATTTTCGAAAAATATATGTTCGTTATCCGACTCTCTTACGGTGAAGGAAAACATCGTTAGGAAACCTTCATGCACGCCTGCGAAGAATCGCCCTATACGGGTAGGCTCGTGCCCCTCGGTGGGGACGTTTAATGAGCTGATTATGATGATGATGTACCAGCGAGAAACAGTACTTAATTAATAAAGGTAAATTAATACGATCGTATCAAACGAGCTTGGGCGATTTTGTTTGGTTATATTCGCACTTTTGGTGGGGACACTAAAAATCGATACACACTCTTTGCTTTGTTTTTGGTAGATCTTAATCATAAAGCCTTTAAAGTAGGGGATGGAAATTTGTTTGAATCACCGAAAATTTGGTAAACTGTTTTACCCAGAATTTAACGCGGGCGAAGCCGTAGGTATACAAAAGTTAGTGATTTTATCATTATATGGAAAGCTAGGCTTTTGTTTGCCGTCTAAGAATGTCTACGTGAGGCTTTAAATATCATTCAACATTCCAAAAGTACCTATCGTCTATGATTTGTTCACTATAACTGATATTTGGTTTTACTGATCAACTTTGTATTGTTAGTTTATATAAAGTAACTTATTATATCTCCCAGAAGCCCTTGTCTTGACAAAACTTATATGGTAACTTATATTACTTTGTTGTCGTTTATTTGATTAAATAAGGCATCGGAGTCCCGTTACAAATATTAATACGACTGATAAATAAGCCCATGTTACGCAACAGTGAACTTCATATCAGAATTAATAAGTTTAATTAAATGAGTGCGTATCAATTAAGGAAATGTGCTTTTAAATGATTCATCATCATCATCATTTCAGCCACATAATGTCCACTGCCGAACATAGGCCTCCCCCAATAACTTTCACGCCGACCTGTCGGAAGCTATCTGCATCCAGTGGGTACCCGCAACCTTCCTTAGGTCATCTGACCATCTTGTGGGTGGCCGTCCCAATAATTCAAATAATTAATGAATAAATAATAATATGCATATATATTAGTTGTCTTTAATTGATATCCGTTCTCTACGCAAATGAAGTATAATTATAGGTTTTTGTCTTATTTAGGTTTTCTGTTTACGACGACAAGGTTACAAAAGGTCGCTCGACTGAATGAGTGAAATCTTCCCATCCTCCAATCTTTTGCATTGATCCATCTGATCACCAACACCAGCGAGAAAGAAGCTTACTTTATAATCGAACTGACAATTCAATTCACTGACACGTCGCTAGAAATCTTCAATTATTTTATGTATAATAAATAATGTAGGTAAGCACAGTGGCGTTAGGTAGTCACTTTGTTTATACGGAATCATGATTTCCTGCAAGTATAAAAGCCAAAATGTATGTTGTAAATTTCAATGTTTTGCTATAACGTACAGCCAGATGATTTTTGTAAGTTAACTTTATTATATTTGAAATTATAAATGAGAGTAACTGTGTATTCGTATATAACTCACCTTTTTTCACTACCTTAGACGCCTAATGACCCCTAACCTTAGGGCACAGCCCACACAGAGCTATGGGACAAGCCCTTTTTACCATCATCCTAGAACTCTAGGAAGTAGATGGGCACAACAGCTTAACTCAGGGAATAATTTTACTTTTCCGATCACCGACCATTTTAATAATAGGTTGAATTACGCGATCGTCATCCAAAAGCGCTAATTCATCTAGCATTACTGCGATTATAATAAACATGTCAGAAATATGATTTCGGAAATGCATTGAAAACTTATAATTTCGATATTTTGCTTAGCATACTGTGCTCACTTGAAGAATTGGTTAACTGGTCTTGTAGTTATCTCACTGGACGCAGACAGCGAAAAACATTGAGATTTTTTGTCATTCAGGTGTGATATTGGCGTTGGTGTGCGTCAGGGCGGCGTTATATCGCCTTTACTTTAGTCAGTTTTTATAAACTAAATTTCTAATGATGTTTTCATGCTGCCATGTAAACGCTGACGATTTACAAATTTTGATTATGCTTTTTTTGCTGGAAACTGAATACTTCAGAGATGGTCCCATGATAAGGAATCCGTGTGAGCACCGAGAAAAATCGAGGAAAAATAGAAATAATTGCTTAAAAACGCCGGCCATTAATCAGCTCGTTTTTTATGAAATAAATTTATAATATACATTTACGGGATCACACCCGGCTTATTAAGGTGTTCGCGGACAAGAGATATGCTTCACAAAAAACATAAGAGATTCCCAGATAATCAAATATATAAAGAGACATATTCTAGATATCGTAACTTTTATTCAAATATTATTAAAAAAGCTAAACGTCAATATTACGCGTCAGAACTAAATAAATCACAAAACAACCCCAAGAATTTATGGGACAACATAAAACTAATCACTAATACTAAAAAACAGTCAGATAATTGCTTACCGTTATTAAAATCTGCACAAACACCATAGAAGCCTTAATCAGATTAATAGTTACTTTGTAGGAATAGGAGAGGAACTGGCTCGAAACATTCCCAATGTCACACGACATCCAAAAACGGCTCCCCAAAGCCATCACTTAACTTCATTTGTAGTAACAGAAACCAGCGTTGAGGAGGTGAAAAATGCTATAATGTCCCTTAAATCAAATGCGATAGGTAGTGATGGAATCCCACCGACTATCCTCAAAAGGTATGCAAGTCTCTTGTCACCAGTTCTAACCCACATTTTCAATCTGTGCTTTCAAAATGCTGTATTCCCAACTGCGTTAAAAAAGGCAATAATACAGCCTATTTTTAAAGGGGGTGACATAAACTTATTGACTAACTACCGCCCTATCGCAATTCTACCTGTCATTTCCAAAGTACTCGAACGTATTGTAAATAGCAAACTGGTCACCTACCTTGAGCATTTCAATCTTTTGTCTCCCCAACAATTCGGTTTCAGGAAGAAACGGTCGACTAGCAACGCAGTTTTGGATCTTCTGGATAATATAGTAAAGTCACTCAACTCCAACAAAAAAGTACTCACCATTTTCCTGGACCTCAAGAAAGCCTTCGATACTGTGCCCACTCCCACTCTTTTGTCGAAACTCGAAAACATTGGATTAGAGGTTCTCAGTTGGATTTCTTTCGTAGCTATTTAACAAATAGATGTCAAGCAGTTAGAATAAATGAGTTTATGAGCGAGGAATTACCTATTAACTATGGCGTCCCTCAAGGCAGTGTCATCGGCCCCACCCTCTTCCTGATATTCATTAATGACCTGAGCAACCTCAATATAAAAAATAGTCATATTGTATCTTTTGCAGACGACACAGCGATCACTTTTACAGCGAATTCCTGGACCGAACTACAACACACTGCACAAAACGGGATTAACACTACTTATGCCTGGTTACTAGAGCACAAACTTACCTTGAATACCACCAAAACTAATTTTATTACGTTCTCTATGAGCTCTAACTCGCAACCTTATTCTACTCCATCACTTAAAGTGCACGTGTGTCCCGATTGGTCCCTTTCCTCTTGCCAGTGTCCATCACTAACGTCTGTTTCTCTGTCTGCATTACTCTGGATAAGCATTTGAACTTTAAGAACCATATTCAAAGCCTTACAGGTAGAGTGCGTAAACTAATTTATGTATTCAAAACCTTGAGACACGTTGCAAATCCTACTGTACTACAACAAGTGTACTATGCCCTTTGTCGGTCAATACTTAAATATTGTATTTCTTGTTGGGGAGGTGTCCCAAAAACTACTCTTAAACCTCTTGAAGTTGCGCAAAGAGCCGTACTCAAAGTAGCTACTTTTCGTCCAATCACTTTTCCAACAAACGAACTCTATAAGATTTGCAAAGTATTAACCGTGCGCCAACTGTTTATTCTGGATGTCATATATCTTCAGCATCAGAGAACTTCATATATTCCGATCACAAAGAGACGGAAAGACAAAATTTGCCCAGTCCCCACAATTAACTATTCTTTTACAAAAAGGTTCTTTTTTTTCCTCGGTCCATTTCTGTATAATAGAATCAATTCTGAAATCGCCTTGTATGAACTTAATTCTTTTGACTGCAAACATAATACAATTTCCTTACTTCTTGCAAAATTTTACCATGAATCCGAATCCTACTTCGACACGTTTGCATAGTCAATAATCTCTGTCAGTATCATACATCTTGTACACTACGCTCCATTTAATCACATTGTATACTTTCTATTGATGCACTTATTGTACTATATGTAGTAGTGTTTATATTTTGAGATGACCAACTCCAGTTGTTATGTATAAGGACCTATTGTTAACATATGTTTTCTACATAGCTTTTAGTTCATTCCCGATATGATGAGGGCCTGGCGACCTGTACTACCGGTATCTATATACCCATAACAGGCGTCAGTCGCTCACAAACTGAAATTGTGTCCAACTGTTATGTTGTTAAAATGATAAATTCTGTTATTGTGAGTGAAATAAAGTTATTATTATTATTATATTTACGGGTAGGCTCGTGCCTCTCGGGGGGAACGTTTAATGAGCTGATGATGATATAATATACAAAATAGGGCGTATGGTGGTACACACATACTTTGGGGGAGGAATGATTTATTGATTTTAAATCAAATACGTTTATTTTAAAAAAACTATTTTTAAACTAATCATATATAAACCTGAATTTAGCAATTCAGATCATCATCATCATCATCATCAGCTCATTAAACGTCCCCACCGAGGGGCACGAGCCTACCCGTATAGGGTGATTAGGCCTTAGTCGTCCACGCAGGCCCAGTGCGGATTGGACGACTTCACACACAACCTTCGAATCTCTTCGCAGGCGTGCATGAAGGTTTCCTCACGATGTTTTCCTTCACCGTAAGAGCGTCGGATAACGTACATATATTTTTCGAAAATTCGAAAATACATTGGTACGTGTCGGGATTTGAACCTCAGCCCTCCCGGTAGGAAGGCGACAGTCCACACCACTGAGCCACCGACGCTGACTGAGCAATTCAGATATTAAATTGTATCTGGTTTTCTCAGTCCAACCGACGATAAATTGTTATGATTTCCAAAGTGTTCTAAAATTACTCGATATATCAATGAATGAAGATTTCGATTTCAGTCACAACACAAACAACTCCCAATTGGCAATAGGTGAAAGCTCTCATAGAAAGCCGATGGACTTCAATTTATTTGACAAATCCAGCCTATACCTTAAAATTCTTAGCGATTGTATGAATGAGATGATTTTAAGCTTGAGTCCCCAGCGTTATTTCTACACTCAGTTATTTAAATCTTTGGACATAGCGAAAGGGTTTTTTTCAAAGCTGGCGCAACAATAATTGCCTCCGAACCAAAGGAGGATATTAGTAAATATTAAATTAATAATTTAAATACTTCTTTAAATTATTACTTGAAATTTTCCAAAAACTATACGATACGAGTAGGTATCGATACTTTTCAATTGATATCAAGTACGTATCGATACTTGACAACCGATACAGTATCGAGTAAAAGTATCGATACCTCAATGGTATCGTTTTATCCTTACATTATATAGGCTCGATGTGGAAAGGGCTATGTAGAGTGTTTCTCTACAATACAAGAATCGAATAATATAAGGAGAACTATAGCAACCCTCACTGCCGTCCACAGAATTTTTAGTTGCAGTGACCGGTAGGATATAGAGAGATGAAGGCCAATGTGGGGAGGTTCTTAATCGGCGTCTTCGGAAAGGAAAATTAAGAGATGGCCGACCCTTGATTATATGAGCAAGGTTACTGTAAGTCTATGAAAGTGAACAATAAGGAATGAGTCTATTATGCGATGTTTGGGCTTCCGCTATGAAATTCTTCGTCAAAGAACCTAAGTAACAGACTATTCTTACAATCAACACACTAAACTTGGGGTCTTGGTTTATTTGCTAAGCAATGAATAATATCCACCAACATCCATACAGCGCCATCTAGCCTAAATTTTGAGCAGGGAACTTATACTAAACAATGGAGGTTACTTACGTAACTTTTGGCTGACGTGATTCTATGTATCAGTACCGTATACTTACCAGAATCTGGGTATTTGTTTGTTGCAGCAACATCGATGTCGGACCGAAGCGGCTGGGATGCATTCGGCGGTTTGTACGCGCTGCTGGCGCAACACGACGCCTTGGGCGGGCACGCACTCGCTCGCAAGTCGGTTCGCTCACCATCGCGTCGCCTGCGCTTCGGCCGACGCAGCGATCCCGACATGCCCGTGCAACCATCGGTACAAATCTCACTTTATGACCAGAACCGGGCCTGGGGTCAATTCATATTTGTGCATATCATAGGGGGTAAATGCCATACTCACCACGCTTGGCAGGCGGGTTGGTGAGCGCACGAATGCGCCAGTACCGAATTCATGATGCTGCCCATGACATGGTTGAAAGTTTCTTAAATGATAACGATTGTTGGTCATGTTGACTCCATGTCGGCACTATTAATATTAATTAATACATTTTTATAAGCTCTGTAAAGTTTTCCAAAATTTGTTATTTTTTATAATTTTGTATGATTTATTGTATTAGATTTGTAATAAAGGAAATCCATTATGATTGTATTAAAGGAAATTCGATTTATGTAAATACTTTATTAGTTTTATAAACCAATATATTATTAACATTCACATTTAAAAAAAATAGAATTACTACATACAGAGTTTCTTGCTGGATTCTTTTCAGTCGACAATCACAGTCCGAAACTGTGGTAGAATCAAATTAGACATTAGTTATTCTTTGTGGACCTTAATTGAATAAATATATTTTGATTTTGAGCCGAACGTACTAGCCGTTACGCCATCGAGCCCTCATTTCATTCTCGAAATCACTGTTTAGATATCTAAATTGAAATCAGGAATCCCAAATTTACGCAAAAATTCGCCTTTCCCTAGCGGCACGCATAATAAATGTATATGCAAATAAATGCGAGAGCACAGGTAGTACCTAGCTACTTGTAAAAAATTATGTTAGAATAAAAAATGGTACAATATTACGTATTTATCATTCCGAACATTTCCACTCGCGTCTTGTCGGTTCTTTCTCCACGAAAGAAAGTAGTAGATCTAGATGTACTCTTCAAAATAAATTTTATTATGAATTGACTTGGCACAACTATCTAATAGGTAAAAATTTATTTTCTTGGAGCCATTGCCAAGTTTCAACAACTTCAATTTAATATCAAAAATAATATTTAACAGATATTCGGTAACAATTATTGGAATATTAAATAAGCTCAGAAAGAAAACTGAAAAATAATTAAAAAATCTATAAAGTACATGATTATAAAGAGAATGATTGATTATGATTGATGTGTTTATTGCAAATCAAATGAATCAGTTTTTAATTTAATACCGCGATACAAAATCGTAATGCTTAAGAAAATGTATAGAAAGAAGTTGTTTTTACGGATAAAAAATAAATAAATATCCACAGACATTCACACTGCGCCATGTAGCCACAAGTTAAGCGTGAATGCTGTATTATGGGTACTAAACGACGGATAAACATACTTTATATTTTTTTGTAATTAATACATATTATACAAAGAAAACACCCAGACCATTAGAGACAGACATGTTAACAAATTCAACTGCTATACCAAATAGTCGTCAAAAAATATCTCAGTTGACCTGTTAGTCAATATCCCAATTATCTAATATGTTCAGTTGTTAAAAGGTTGATTTTGTTGTCATAAAGTTGGCGCCGCTGCACCGGTTGAATAAATGTTATATTGAGACTATTACTGTTAAATGTCATTATTAGAACATGTTTACGTTAATACATTATACTATTTATGCGTTCAAATATATGTCACCGGACAATAATAATAACCGCAATTTAATTAATTTTCTAGGCAAATTATCAACTTTTGCAGGATTCTACACTAGAGATAAATTGTATTATTTATCTTGAGTGTTATAACGAGTAAATAAAAAATATATTTAAAGTGAAAATATAGCCTCCAAAAAAAATTTACAACTAATAATTCATATATTCACCTCATGTTGTTATTTATTTAAACATAAGATATTTACTGAGATTTATAAATTTCGGCTATTCGAATAATAAGTAAGACTGCGATGATTCGATACGTAGTATTTTCGATTCGAATAGGCTGCTCGCTCATTCATTCATTTCAAAACTCATACATACCAAATGAATAGCCTTTTTAGTTTAAAAAGTCCAAATCCATATAGGCAGCAATCGCCTGTATAAATATTAATAAATATCCACTGATATTCACACATCGCCATCTAGCCTAGGTAAGCTAGGTAAGCGTTGTGTTATGAGTGCTTAACAACGGATAAACATACTTATTTCCTTTTTTTAGGCCAATACAAACAGACATGTTCATGCAAACAAATGTTTGTACTGCCCGGGGGATTGAACCGCGAACCCTTGGTGTAGTAACCGACATCTCAACAATTACACCAATGCGTCGACAAATGTATAGAAGTATGGATTTGGACTTTTCAAAATTAAAAAAAAACCTGCATACGGTAATTATTTCAGGCATCAATTATAATTAATATATTAAAATATAGGTATATAATTAATGTATTACTCTCAAGTGTAAAATATTTTTTTCTAATTGATTCCAAAAAAAGTCCAAAAAGGTTTTTTTATAATTAAAGAAAATCGTTGTTAATAGAAATTATTGAATAATTTCCTCTTTATAGGACTTTAAAGTTACGGTTTTCCAATTGACCACTTAGAGTTTTAAAAATACTCAAATACCTTTATTCAAATAAGTCTTTCACACATATTTTTGAATCCTTAATTTTTATTGTTATATTTTTTATGATTCTACTACCACTCTTGAGTAGGATCTTCGAGAGGAGACGGTAAGAAACTCGATAGTCACTCTTTTAAACTTTTTATATGTTTAAAGAGTTTTTTCATTTACCTACACGTAGCTTTAGAATAATTTATTACAATTAGATCGTTGCAAGATCCGGAAGTCGTGAATTAGAATCTCACGGGATTCGAAGCTATTTGCTAAAATCTCCAAAAATATCGTTGAAACTAAACTTGAAAAAGTAGGCTGCAAGCTCACACATAATTGAATGAAAACTCCAAACGAAATGTATCCAGACATTAAGTTTATGGTTTGATTACTTCCAAAGTCAACTGCATCTTGATTAGAATAACTGACCTGAGCATAAATATCACTTAGCTGTAAAGCTATATTGATAAGATATATTTTAGCAAGTTTAACTTGTGTACCTATTACTATTACGCCAACTCATCTTGAAACTTACTTAAAACTCCCAAGTTTGTTTCAAAGGAAAATCGGCACACCCTACTAGATAATAACTATATCCGCATAGTTGTTAAAACGATATTAACTGTGAATGGGAAATGTACTGTTACAATAACGATTTAGTTACTTAATAACTTGTTAGTCTTCAGTCATTAATTGTAAGACGACGTTGCGTGAATGTCAGTATATTTAGTTATTTATTCAAATCTCTTACTCGTAAATTAATAAGTATTGCTATGTCGCAAAATTGGAATTGACCGACTGTGAAATAACATATCAACCAAATTTAGTTACTACCAAAATATACTTGAGAACAATACTTTAATTTACCTGAACCTACTTATGACACGAACTGAATAAAATTACGAGTAAATCAGTCATTGCCTTGTCGACAAAACTGGCTAATCAAAAGAGCAAGTTTATAATAATCACAAAATAGTATTTTCATCTCGATTTCAGACAAAGTAGTTTGGGCAGTCACCGGAACAAATGGGATCAAAGCGAGCATTACGGTCCTTGCGATGGTCTGGAGCACAAATCCATGTTGACGGCGTCCGCTGAAATTGGCACCTGCAAAATTTTAATGAAATACTTAATTCAGATTTATACAATAAACAAACTAACACCGTGAAGTCACTTCAATTGTATTTACCTTTATATAACACGAATTTACATTTTCTTTTCTCATGCGTTGTATCATTTTGCTTTTTACTTATATAATTATTTTCTACGTTAAAGGAAGCATTGGATTTTGGATGAATAGCGTTACCAAAAATATTTATGTCCACGCATTTGTTTAAACATATTTTTGCTTTAAACAGTTTATTTCTTCGACCAGTTGCAGTTCACTGCTGAACATAGGTCTTCCCCATTTTTCTCCAGACATCCCGGTCTTCAGTGGCGCGCACAGAGATTATGAGTAGGGTATGCAAAGTGAGTGACACTAATCGCAAAAATAATAAATAAATAAATATTTTTGTCAAAAAGCAGATCGGATATGGTTTCAAATCTGTAGAGGAAAGTGAGCGAATGGGAATCATTTAAATTTGCTGATTTTCCGGGTTGTCTGCACGCACAGGGTATGCACTGCTTATTTGCATACGAGTATATGGTGTGCACGCTACTGCCGGTCCTCCGCTATTCTCATCCAGCCTCCACCAGCAACCTCTCGCAAGTCGTCGGTCCATTGATTACAATTTCTTTAATATAATAGAAACACAGTTTAAAATTGAGAAAATTACAAATCTACAGTTTATGTTTTTTGTAATTTTGTGTTAATATTACCAACATTTATGTAATTAAAAATATATTAATCTTGTGTCGTCTACATAACATCGATTACAACAAATTCAAATCTGTTGATAAGATCAGAAGTGAGTTTCATCTGGCTACAGAAGCATGAAATCGACAGTAACGTACGCGAAGTGAATGCGAGGGTGCATTCATTGGACACTATTTACTTGTTTACGTTATCATTCAAACTAGACTATCTCGAAATATCTACAATCGCTTCGATTATTCTTCGCTATTGTGTGTACGAGTATAAAAGGCTGCACGATGAATACGGAGACAGTTTTGGTTTCATTTAAAACCAAAACTGTTACATTTATTCAATTGTAATACAAATCATTGTATTACAATTGAATAAATGTAATACAATGATTGACAGTGTATTGTCGGGAGTTAATTTGACGACCTATTCGGTACAGTGGTAGGTGATACGCCTGACCATAACAGATGAATTGTTGACGGAAATTAATAATAGTAGATAGTCATTAATTTCCGTCAACACTGCCTTGCGCCCGTTACCTAAGACGACAGATGTAACTCGTAGGTCTCTCATACTCGGTAATTTTACTAGTTTCCTCATTCCAAAACATAGAAGTGCAAAACCCTCCCATTTTACAGGACATTAACTGGCACTGCGGTGATACCTATCTTGACGACTCAGTACCGACTCTGCCCCCTATTCTTAACCCTATGACAGCCAGCCATGCCTTAAAGCGTATCAAACAAAAGATCTTCCATTATGTCTGGATTCCTGGCCAACAAAGGGGTTAAAGCTAAATCAATTATTCAGTTTAGGCTTACCGAAAGCCCTTATGAACGTAAAGTACTAGGCGCATAAAAGACAAAACAGTTTCAACAAAATAATGATGACTCTTCAGACTGCATTAAATACTCATCACAGTTTCATGGCGGACGTATGACAACGACTAGAGACACTAGTGGATAATTTCACCCTTAGACTCCACTATTGACTAAAAGCTATTTACTCCCTTCTTCTTGAAATAGGGATAAGTAGTAGCTGGAACGTATTTGACTTGTAGAGTTGTTATTTTTCGTTATATTGGTAACGTTGGGTGCAAATGTGTATTTCATATCTGACTTTTAATTGGACCCTGTTTTATTAATTTTAGTAAAATTAATGTTTTTTTTGTTATTTATGATGAGCTTACACTTGAGCATAGACTATCCTAGGGGAAGAGACATGCTCTAAGATGGAGCGAGCTTGCCCAGAAAAAGGCTATGCACTCGTTTTATGAATGCCACAGCTTTGTATGTGGCCGAAAACACAGACGCAGGCAGATCATTCCATTCATTTGCAGTACGCATAATGAAAGAAGACGCGAAACGCTTAATCCGAATACGGGGAACGTCAACTACAAACGGATAAAATTTTGCAGTTCGCCTTGATAACCTATGGTGACAGGGAGACGATGGGTTCAGTGCATGGAGCTCGGAAGAACACTCACCAAAGTAGAACCTGTAAAAACCCGGCAAACATGTTACTTTACGGTGGTGGCATAATCTCTGCGGTTTGGAATTAATGAGCGCCTTATCGCCAATGAGTTTTCTGGCTCTGCGATCGATGTTTTGAATTTGATATAACTATTAGACAATTCAAACTCCTCTCAGAGAGGAATACTCTTTTCTTGTCATGAACTTTTTACTAGGTGGTAGACTCGATACTGAGTCGTCTAGGTAGGTACCACCGTAGTGCCAGATATTATCCCGTGAAACAGGAGTGTTATGCACTTTTGTGTTTCGGGATGAGGGCACTGTAGCTAGTGAAATTACCGGGTATAAGAGACCTAACATTTGTTGTCTCGGGTGACGGGCGCAGTGCGGCGTTGATGGAGGATAATAACTGTCTATCAGTCGTTGGTCTCCTTTAATGCCGCTCTGTCATTGTCTGGCGTATCACTTACCATCAGGTGAGCGTCCAGACCGTCCTGTACACTTATAACATAAAAAAAAATATCCTCCCATTCATTTTTTATTTATTTTAACGAAATTTATGAATATTGAAAGTTTTGACAGTGTAGTCGCGGGGAGAAATAATACAATATTAAAGCCCTTAGTGGGACAAAATACCGAAAATACGCTCAAGTTAAAACCGTTTTTTTTTTCGAATACTATTTACTTTTTTATTTTTCCACCCAATCGTAGCAATATTAAAGTGACCTCATTTTTCTTATTTTAATCAATAATAATCTTTACATGTTAGGACTGTGCGAGATCAATTGTACTTGTAATGAATGACATGGTTGTCTTAATTTTTAGAAATGTCAAAATTTTTAATTGTAATATTTTTTAGCACGTCTAATTCACTCAAAACATTCAGGTCATTTAGTGAATTTCAGTGTGAGGTAGGATGTTGTGCTTTACGGACGTGTGTCGCTTTGCGCTTAATTTTAGATCGCAATTGGTTGCCATAGTATAGGTACTGATATAAGAAGAAAAAGCATTTGCGCTACACATTTAAGCAAAAATAAAAAAAGCCGATACGAATCAATTGAGAGAAACTTAATTCATTACATCATCTTATACTGAACGTAAATATTCTAAATTACGTAGAAGAACGTAGTAGCAAAACACCACTTATTAAAAATAATAAATATCTACCGACATTCACAAAACGCCATTTAGACTCTATAAACATCTAAGCTGTAATATGGGTACTAAACAACGAATAAACATACTTCATGTTTATGTTTCAAAGAAACACCCTGATCAATACAAAAAGACATGTTCATCCATACAAAAGTTTTTAATGCCCGTGACTTGAACCCAGCACCCTTGGTGTAATATCAAACTTCTCAACCATTTGGCATAACTGGAATTTTAGGATTAACATAATTATACGTATTCCATCTAAAATTCCACCGACGCTCTTATAAAATTTTAATTTTAATTATATTCGGTTGTTTATTTTTAGTTGGACGACATGGAAGACCTCCTCGCACTTCGCGAGGCGCGTACCCCAGTACGCCTGCGCTTTGGACGCCGTTCGGACGAGCATGCTGTTCCTCATGAGTTTCCCCAGGAGGTAACTTTATTTCCTGTTACTGACGACGGCGTTTTCACATAAATTGGATTTACCAACTCATATTAGTGAGTACCCAACATAAGCAATGTGCAAACACCGCTTGTACATGGAACTAGACAACATTAGGATCTCTTCGCATCAATCCGTTGAACTAACCATTATTGGAGATGTGAGCAGTGTTGGCAAAGGTATTTAGCTTATCAGGTATATAATTGGATAGGTAGGCAATAATGGTGAGTAGGTAAATGAGAGCGGTTCAGTTTCGTCCCTTGTTACAGTTGGATGAGTTGGATATGGCCCTTCGGGAATCTCGAACCCCAGCTCGTTTGCGCTTCGGCCGTCGCTCTGCACCGGACGACTCAAATGTAGAAGTAAGTTTTGTGTATTGTTCATATAGGTACATTGAACAGATACGCTTTGATGGCAAGGAATACCTTATTACAGCTGAACGAGATCGAAGCTACAGTGCCATTCCGCCAGGTACGGTCGCCAGCCCGCTTGCGATTTGGACGTCGTTCTGAAGAGCAAGCTGTTTCTCACGTCTCTCCCCATGAGGTAATTTAATTGAACGGTAATTTTTTTTCAATATGTAAATTGTTTTTTGTTTGTCTTTCTCCTTTAAGAGTTAGACTACTAGGTGGGGTACTGAGTTGTCTAGATATTTATCACCGCAGTGCCAGATATTGTCCTGTAAAATAGGACTGTAATGCACTTCTGTGTTTCGGGATGGCTGTAGCAAGTAAATAATCGGATATAAGAGACCTTACATCTGTCGGCTCAGGTGAGTAAACAATATAAAATCGCTTCGATTACTCGACGCACGGCCCTCGCGCGGCACAACATTCATTATTTTTCAAAATAAAAAGATTTTCTGAAAATAAAGAGTAGCCTAAATTTTTTTTGTAATTACAAGAAATTGCCTGGAACAAACAGACAGACAAAAATTAAAAAAATGATAATTTAGCGTCTGCACCGTTAATATATTTATTGTTATAGCCCAATCTCAACATGACTATGATGCCCATGTTCAGATTATAGGGCGGTTATAGGATGATGATGATTAAGAACTTATATAAAGAAAGAAGAAAGTTGAAGAGCGTAAAACCACAAGGAAACAGTGTTATACGCCATCTAATAGATTATTGTTTACAATACCTATATTCGTTTGTGGATCTCAGATACAATTCCAGTCTTAAAGAACTTTCACATCACGCACCGTTTTAATTAAGTGTGCTGCTAGTGCAATATCAAATTATTAAGATTTAATGATTGTACATAGACACATATTATGTTATTACTTGGTTGAGGTTTAATTAAAACTTTTCTTTAAAATCTACCACAATCCATTTCCGATGGACATAATCTGAGTTCACATTATGTTAAGACGGTCTATAAAGTCTTACACACAAATCATTACTATTTAACAAATCACATCAAAACACAAACATGTCTATGAAAAGAAATATTTCTTTAAAATTGTATTTAAAATGTAAATAAAAAACAATTTTGTAATTTCATTTATAAATGGATTTTTGCTATCTACGAAGATACCTGTTCTTGAGCCCATTGTGATTGATAATTTTAATCTGCAGGAACAAGATCGCGCAGTTCGGGCTCCTTCTATGCGCCTTCGCTTCGGTCGTCGGTCAGATAACAACATGTTTTTAATGCCATTTGAAGTAAGTAAAAACAAAAAATACTTAATAATCATATTTAAAACTGTTACTTGGAGGTGTCAATGATATTGCTGTATAGTCCTGCCCTTGTACCTTCAAATTTCCACCTGTTTCTGTCTCTTAAGAATTCTCTGGTAGTATCAGCTTAACATCACGAATAAACTGACAAAAAACTACTTGACGCAGTTTTTTGGCCTCTCTTCTCAGTCGTACACTCTTGTCAGAGTGGTCGTGGTTATCTCGTCAGTGTTTGTGGTTTTTGGCCAGAAGACCCTAAATTTCTATAGCAATGTGATCATGTCTATACCTCCAAGCATTAGGTGGTAAAAAGTTATGGAATATAATGATATCTACATACTTTAGATAAATGTAAATAAATCAAAAAACGTGTTTTTTTTATAAAATGCGAGGGAACTTTCGCGAAGAGAAAGCCTGGTTTATTCTTTATATTTATCAACGCCATTATTCTTAACCATTATTTTTTACTTTAACATTTTCCTATATGTTAAAGGGCGTTCACAAAAAATCACGGAAATGTTAGATTTCAACGCTCAAATTCGGTACCAAACACAACACGCATTAAATGACGACTATGCTTACGCGATTATTTCGCTTGTCTTATGACTCCGGAACTGTCCCCAGTACTGGAAGCTAGCAAATGTGCAACCTATACCTAAAAAAGGCAGTCGTGCTGATACCTCAAACTACCGTCCTATCGCCATTACCTATCTATTATCCAAAGTATGAGAGAATTCTGAATACAATTGCTAGCATATTTGGAAAGTAATGATTTACTGAGTGACCACCAATACGGCTTTAGACAAGGTCGTTCTACTGGTGATCTACTTGTATATGTTTACGCATACCTGGAATGAAGCTTTGGAGAATCATGGCGAAGCTCTATCTGTATCGCTTGATATAACAAAGGCATTTGATAAGGTTGGCATGCGGCTTGCTTAACAAACTTCCAGCTATGGGATTCCTGCAGGCCTATGTAACTGGATATCTGATATTCTTAGTAACCGTTCAATCAGAGTGGTTCTAGATGGTTGCTCTTCTGATCATTTTCAGATTAATGCCGGTGTTCCTCAGGGATCAGTTCCTCTGGGACGCTTTTCCTGTTGCACATCAATGACTACTTATTCCAGGTATTGTTGGCTATGCAGATGATAGTACTGTCTCAGAGAGATACTTTTCAAGTGCAAAGGCTTGCGGTAGTGAGGTTCAAACCTTGAGGATGGCAATGGTAACGCGCATTGATCGAACTTTGGAATCAATTGCTGCTGGGGTGATGATAATTTGGTTGAATTCAATGCTGCCAAAACCCAGGCCTGTTTGTTTTCAGCCAAAAAAAAGTGCATTTAACACTACACCGCTCTTTCGTGACCGTTTATCCCTGTGACTGATGAACTGACTTGCTTGGGTGGAGTGACGAGTGACTTAACTTTAGCAAAAACATTTATTCGTTTTATTGAGTCCAAGCTCAAATAGCCTCAAAGAAGTTGGGCATCCTAAATAGGGTAAAGCGTACTTCAACCAGGTCAGCTTCTTACTTTATACAAGCTCAAGTCCGACCTAAATGAGTACTGCAGTCATCTTGGGATGTTCACAAAATGTCGTCTTGCTACTTGGACTCAATCGATCGCAGCCAGAAAACTCATTGGCGATAAAGCGCTCCTTAATTCTAAACTGCAGAGCTTACCACCGCCGTAAAAGAACATGTTGTCAGTTATTTCAGGCTCTACTTGGTGAGTGTTCTTCGGAGCTCCACGCACTTATCCCATCGTCACCCTTCACCTAGGTTATCAAGGCGAACTGCAAAATTTCACCGTTTGTTTGACGTTCCCGCATTCGGACTAAGCGTTTGCGTCTTCTTTCATATGCGTATAGCTAGGGAATGGAATGACTCCCTGCGTTGTGTTTCCGGCCACTTACAACCTCGTGCATTCAAAAAACGAGTGAATAGGCTTTTTCTGGGCAAGCTCGCTCCATCTTAGAGCACGTCTCTTCCCATAGATAGTCTGTGCTCAAAAGTAAGCCATCAGATATAAAAAAAAGTTTAACATCATAAAATTATTTATTATGAATTATTTTCTCCCAGCTATATTCCACTGAATTAAACAAAATTAGAATCATTATTGTTGAGCGAGAAGAAGATATTATAAAAAGTCGCTCGCGTAACTTAGCTGTCATTTTAGAGTTCAAAATACCTAAAATCGTGCTGGCAGAAACGTGTTCGGTCTCTTAACCAAAAAGTCAATCATTATCTTCCAAATGACGCCTGAACGCCACGGGAATACCACAATAAGGAATTTCTTCTTAAAGTGCAGCATGCTGACTCTTATTTAAAGCCTTAGCAACATCAATACTTCGTGTCAACTAGTTCTAAGCTAAGTAATCGCAATAAAAACCATATTGCCAATATCTTATCAACAAGTGGTTCTCGAGGTAAAGACTAAGTAATTGGATTTTGATAATTCGCTCCCATACATTACTTTCCAACTATAGGATTATAGTTGGATGGCTCAGACAGGTCACCTTTTTCGCTGCACTGTATTGCTCTTTGAAATATGAAAAACGAAATCCCACCAAAAACATTGTGTAAAAAATTAGCCAAGTCTCGATAGAGCTGCTTATTTATCTCTAAAAAGTAATGAAATCAAGACAGACGTGCCAAGTCTAAGGTTCCTTACTGCGATTACTTTTATATGTTTAATGTTTTGTGACTTGGCCTTGAAGAATAAACAAGGATACAAAGACAGGTGCTCCATGACACCACTGCACCAATCTGTCGCCAGAGCCGCTACCCATTGACGATAATAATTTGCCACTTTGAAAACGGTGATTCAATAACTAGTCAATTGTAGGCTTGATAAAGCCACTAACGTTTAAATAATGTTCAACGGCCAAGTCACAAAACATAAACATTATAATAAAGTAATCGCAGTAAGGAACCTTAGACTTGGCACGTCTGTTTTGATTTCATTACTTTTTAGAGATAAATAAGCAGCTCTATCGAGACTTGGCTAAATTTTTTACACAATGTGTTTGGTAGGATTTCACTTCTTTTTGTAGAACTTGAAAGGAATATTGGACGACCCATAGGGTGTAATGGTTGAGACGTCGGCTACTACACCAAGGGTTCCGGGTTCGATCCCCGGGCAGTACAAATATTTGTGTGCAAGAACATGTCTGTTTGTATTGGTCTAGCGCGCTCGACTTGGCGGGAGCCCTACCTTGCTCCCCGATTTTTGGCATCGGATGAAGCGGCCCACCATGTTGAATATATATTGTTCAAAGGCGATATGTCGATCTCTTATAGTTTGGCTGGGCTCTTTTGTTATCTAATCAGGATCACCCGGTGCTCCATATCTTCGATTATCCAAGTTTTTATAGTTTTTCCTTTATGTAGCCATTAAACCCTAACCCTGTACCAAATTTCAGCTCTGTAAGTTAATGGGATGTACTAGTTCTATTTTGATGATCATGAGTGAGTGAGTGCGTGAGTGAGTGTCTATCTGTCGAAAATGCGAAACTTTGCTTTCGCTTAACGTCGAAACTAAATGACCTACAGATAGGGTTGCCAACCGTACTCTAAAATAGAGTATTGTCCTCTATATCATGTGGTCGTACTCTATAATCTATAACACTAATAAAGTACGCTAAAATACTCTTTTTTTACAAAATGTTTAGTGCACGTCCGTAATAATACACAAAAACCTTAATCAGAATTAAAAAGTCCACTATTTACAAAAATGGTTTGATTTTAGTAATGATAGGCTGTATTCACTAAATACAATATCTTTAAAGACTACTGTGAATTTAATCATTTAGAACAAATTATAGAAGGAAAACTTAATTTAAAAAGATTAAACATAGACATGGATACTTTATATTCAGAAGTATCAATTTTAAAATTGCTCGAAGCCGAATTGTTTAATAACGCAGACTTTATACAAAAATGCACCGAAAAAAATGGCAATATATTTTTAAAATGTCCTCAAGAATTGATTGTTTAAAATAAATATTAGCTATATACTCTCTGTTCCGCCACTTCAGCATTTACGAAAGAGTATTTTCGGTCATGAATGTAAAGTGGCGAGAAGAGAGAAACAGAGCTTCATTGAATTTAATCAAAAATGAGCTCTAGATATATATAAATTTAGAGTTAGAATGTTTAGACTCATTCAATACCTTTAAAAATAATGAAAATTTGTTATGTGCCGCAAAGGTACTAAAAAATACCTTTTTAAAAGATAAAAAAATGATACTCTTTTTTATAAGTGCATCCTCTTTTTTTACCTCCTTTAAAATCAGATATACTTTATTTCTGCTAAAAAAAGTTGGCAACCCTACCTACAGACTTGAAATTTTGGATTTAAAGTATGTTAGTAAATCTTACTAGATGACGAAAATTTCAGCGTTCTAAATTATATATAATAGTATTATCCAAAGGCTCTCAAATTGGGGTCTGAAAATGCGGCTAGATGGATCCTGTAAAGGATGGTACGGCAGTGTTTGATTCGCGCTCGACTTGGCGGGGGCACTGCCGTGCCCCCAGATAGGCCTATCTACCTACGTAATTTTAACAATCCGTAACACTCCATTCGGATATTACTCCAAACAGACATTGATTACGATAATGCCTATCATTCGAATGTATTAAAAGCATCATCATCATCAGCTCATCAAACGTCCCCATCGAGGGGCACGAGCCTACCCGTATAGGGTAAATTACTATAAAATTAAAAGCATATACAGTCAAAACACTTGGTTTATGTCAATGTCTGGTCCGGTGACTTGTGAGAAATTTGCCGGTGTACCAGGAAACCTCTCGCAAAATTGGGGGACTAATTTTTAACAGTAGATTGTCAAAAAGAAAGAATTATCAAATAACATAATTTTGATTAAATATTGTATTATTCAGAAATTTGATATGAATTGTAATACATGAATCCCATAATATTTTTGCATGAAAATAAACATCACAGAAATTCCGCGTTTTACGAGAAAAAATAGAATTCACAATAAGCTTGGAGATGACAGCTACGTTATACGTAATACCTGATAACGCGGTGAATAAAAGCTGTTTTCCTCATAATTTGATTCGATTGTTCCTTTGTATTACTTGTGTTATCAGTTCTATAGACGTTTAAATTAACCATCATTCGAATGTATTAAAATGTAACTACTAATTTCTACTATACACCTTAACTTCACTGGTATTCACCTCACCTAATATAATTGAATACAACTATACATCATTCTCATTATCAGCCAATAACCGTCTGAAGAGGCTACAGGACTGGAGTACAGCCTCGCTTTGGAAAATCTTATCCACGATCCCTGTATCAAGCACCAATGTAAACATTACTATCTTTTAACTTTTTTTTGTCAAATTTATCGATTTTAAAATTTTTTATGCCGTGCGGTGGCTGCAGGTGAAAATAAATAATCACCACCCCTACTCCTACCATGCCAAGCAAGCGTGGAGATTATAGGACATCCTTAGTAGTAATTATAGTAATATTTTTTGGTCTGTCCGCATCAGGCCTGCATGGTGGGTTACGACCCAATTTTCCCATAGCTATGCTATGCGGTAAGATTTGTATCAGGACATTTTTTATCATTTATAGACAGGCGTTTGACCACTATCTCACCTGATGGTAACTGATGATGCTATCGGGAATGGGTCACGCCTGTCTTGAAACAGCCTATTCAATTTTATCCTCAAATCGGCCAGGCTGTTATTTTCGGGGAATACACAAAGAGGCAACGAGTTCCATTCTTTAGTAGTGCGCATTAGAAACAAGGCACCATAGCAGGTTGTACGGATACGTGGAATGTCGACCACGTAAGGATGGAACGCTGCGACTTGTATCCCAAAGGTGAAAAAAGACTGGTGGAATTCATCCATGCAATTCTTTCACATAATCACCGAAATGTTACCTTAAAAAACTCTACGACGATGCTCGAGGCAGCTTAGCGCCAGTCAGAGTAGGATCGACAGTAAACCGCCCAGCTCGCCTCTCAATAGAGTCCAAAGCAGGCAGTTGGTATTTCGCGGTTACATCGAATAGGTGGCAGCAGTATTCCATACAACACCGGACTTGATATAGGGACAGAACGTGTCCTGGGGTGAAACAACGCTTGACCTTGGAAAGGATCCCAAGTTTTTTACATAGTGCCGTTGACAGTGTGCCGTTTTAGGCTGATGATTATAATGCGAATTCATTTGGACCCATTAAGAGGTGAAATACTCAAAAATATTAAGCATGATACTAACCAGCTGTATGTTTATTTGTTACAGCCGACGGTACCCAAAGACGTGAAAGCTAGCGGCTCCGCTGAGGACGACAGACAAGCTTAAGGCTTACCGACTACTACGCTCGAATAGTAATTATACTCCGCTCCGTATTAAACCTAACTTCAAAGTACTCTTAAGGCCAACCATTACTAATACTAATTTTAAAAATTACAAAAAATATATAATAACCATTCCTATATTTTAGGCTACATGTACATATTCTGATCGTTATAAATGTTATTGACTTCTATCATGTTTTTCTTAATGCATTTAATGAACTGTGATTATACTGTACCGTTTTTTGTTTAGCTACATAATAATGATAAAATAATTTGTAAAGTAGATACCTACCTACTCTAGTCAATATTAATTTTAAGACTGTCTTTCGTTATTATTATTATTGTATTATTTCTAAGTATTTTTATGATACCTATACTTTTGATTTAGCGAAGTGTTGTACATTTAAAAAGCTGGGTATAATGTAAAACTACTTCGCTCTGTAGTACCTCTCGATTAATCATATCCACGATTCAAATGTTTCAAATAAACATATATTTAACTCATGGCGTAATTTTTAACTATAAGTGTAGCTGACTATGTTTAAATTTGTAAAGATATTAAATAGTGCAATTAAAGAGTTGAAACATAAAATATTTCCAAATGAAATTATTGTTTTATTGTCCTATACTGTCATCCTTTAAACAAGGACAATTTTTACGTAAAGGGAAAAGATGAAGCGGTGGGGTTTTATTAAATCAAATTATATTGGGTTGGTATCCTTTGTTTTATTATAGAGCTCGGGAATAATGCCGATACGGAACAAAGTCTGTTCATAAATCAGGGTAAGTAGATGACATCATTACACGACCCGCACATTAGACGAGCCTGTTTTGTCTATAGCAGGTATCAGAGAAAAGGAAAATTACCGGCACACCGCCTTCAACTTTATAAGGCGCAAGTTCGGCCTCTCATGGGATACTGTTCTCATGTATGGGCAGGGGCTCCCTAGTACCAGCTTCTTCCTCTAGACCGCATTCAACGAAGAGCAACGATTTTTCGAGTTGTCGATTGCCATGATGTTTTGGATAGGCTTGACTCCTTGGCACTGCGTAGAGACGTGGTTTCGTTTCGTGCATTGTCTATCGCATAAACCATGGAGAGTGCTCTGAGAAACTTTTCGGACTGTTTTCCTCCGCCTCTTTCCGCCATCGATCTATGCGACAGCTTTACCACCCCTACCGCCATAAGAGTTGGGAGAGCACTACTGTGCGTTTTAACAGAAACTTTCTGCCCCGCACCACCTAATTGTGGAATGAGTGGCCGCATGCGGCATTTCCGCAGAAAGATACGAACTTCAAAAAAAGAGCGTACTCTTGTTTAAAATGCCGGTAACGCATCTTGTAGCTCCTTTGATGTTACAAATGTCCATGGGTGGCAGTATTCACTTTCCACCAGGTGATTGATCAGCTCATTTGCCCCCTAATATATGAAACAAATAGTATCAATAGGCTGTAAAACATATTTAAAAACGACTGAGTAAGCTCGTCGTTTAACTAGATTCAGTTAAAAATAATAGGCAAACACCGTTGATGCACCAGTCACCTGTTACCAGTACATTGGAACGGTGTGGGGTAAATCAATGGAGCTGGACACTAAGGTCCGTATTCTAGAACGAGACTCAAGCGCTGATCTTTACTTGATAGAGTTAGAATGGGATCCCACTCTATTTAACTACGACCCTAAGACCCCTTACGAAGAATACACTCATTATACTACAAAATTAGCCATGACAAGCGATGTCATGCTGTCAAAACTCAGCTTCACTAAACACTACAAAGTGGAGCTCCCAGTAGGGAGGAATAGTTTATAGCCCCAACAGCTGCACAGACTGCAAAATCTGGTAGACACAGTAGCGTGCACTCTATATATGCAAGAAAGGCTTATACATCAACTCGAGAATTTCCAAGTGACTTGGAAATTTTTGAAGTAATATTTTTTTTGTCGTCATCTCGCTCGTCTATATCAAGTACAGTCTAATAAAAACAGGTTGAAACTATAAACTTTAAATAGTTATTTATTGACCCATCTTGTGTACGTCAAGGTTTGAGCTAGAGAATTCATACTAGGACTTCATACATGACCAAGAGGTCAATGCTTGTTACCAATTTACTCGAGCGAGCGAGCTTCTCGCAAGCGAGATGACGAAAAGTCCATATAAGTAGTGCGTACCCTGTGCGTCCAGACAATCTGGAAATCACCAACATATTAAATTATTCCCACTTATTCACCCATTTTCCTCCACAGATTTGAATCAATAGACCCATCAATAGACCAATTTGCCAAAAATTAAAATTATTTATTGTTTTTGCGATTTATATATTATTTATTGTTCCAATAGTCGCGCAGCTCTAAAAGCAATCAGCTCATCCACTGTAAAATCAAAGCTTGTAAAAGACTGCGTGGCAATAACAGGATATCACTCAATTAGGTTCCAGGTTATTTTGCCTTAATTGGCAATGAAAATGCCGATGAACTCGCAAAGGCTGGGGCAAAGAGCACTGACTGGAAACTGCAAGCAATCTATAATGTTGTGAATTTCTTGAAACTAACTTTTAGACGAATTTAAAAATGGGAGCGAGTCGCAAAATATCTCCTAAGTCGAGGTGACTGTGTGGTCTATATTAGCTTGATTAGCTCCCAAAACTCAAATAATAATAAATGTGATCTAGTAACTGCTTATAAGGAAAACGTCGTGAGGAAACCTGCGCATGCCTACGAAGAGATTCAAAGGTTGTGCGTGAAGTCGTCCAACCCGCACTGGGCCCGCGTGGACGACTAAGGCCTAGCCACCCTATACGGGTAGGCTCGTGCCCCTCGGTGGGGACGTTTAATGAGCTGATGATGATGAACTGCTTGAATATTAAATAACAGACAGAGACAAAAGCATGAGTATCTACAGCTTGATGTTTCGATAACGATACAACAGCTGATTCGTACTTGAAATATATGTAATCAATGATGTAAAAAGTATACATTCGTTATTTGCTCACAAAACAACCGAAATAAGTGTTCCAAATGCAGCGACAGCACACATACACATTTATTTCAAATGAACGTACATTTGCCTACAACTGTATTCCATTTGGCGATTCGTTTTTGAGGCACAGGTGGCGTATCTACCTTTATTTATACAGAATATCATTGTATGTAATAGTCCCGTTCGTCATGACAGTTATAGTTTTGGTGTAGCATGTTTTGCGATAAAATGAGACACACATTTTTTTTGGATATAGTGTATCCGTCTTTATTTTTTTAAATACAACTTTACTTTTTAATCGAACATGACGCAAACGTGAATGCGGTTCTGCTGCTCATAAATATAAGTAAGACTAAAGACCCTATGCATAAACTGTAGTAAGTACAAACGACATAGGCATAACACTACAAAACTTTAAAACCCCTTTTTTAGGGTTCCGTAGCGACATGGCAAAAATCCGAAACCCTCATAGATTTGTCATGTCTGCTTGTCCGTCTATAGACGTCATTTCTTCATCGATACTATTTGCACTACACTATTCAAGCTTTGTAAGTACATGAATTCTGTGAACCGCCATAAGGTAAGAAGACACAAAGGTACAAGAAACTTGAATTTTTTTATATCTATTCTGGGGTTCCCCATACGTTGAAGTGAAACTCATTTCATTTCAATTTAATAGTTTGCGCGAGAGACACTACAAAAATGCCCCAAGTTCAGCGTAAAGCTTGTATTCCGGGTACTAAACATACTTATATACATTCTTTTTTTTGTAAATGCATACATATTATACATAGAAAACACTCAGGCCCATACAAACTGACATATTCATGGACACAAATATTTGTATCATCAAATCAAAGGGATCAAAACCGGAACACTTGGTGTTGTAGTCGACGTCCCACACGCTACACCAAATGGGTCGTAAAAATAATGTGAATAATTAAATTACATTGCTTATTTTCAGTAAATCAAGTTGAAATAAATAACTTATATATACATTAACAGTTTATAAGTATCAATAAAGCCACAAAAATTAGGGCATTAGTTGAATTTTTATTTGATGCCGTCATCCACCAGGGAACTAGAGGCGTGGTCTAGAAGCGTTGTCGTCTTGTACTTTCAGAAGGGTGACAAAACTCTCATGAAGAATTATAGACCGATAGCGCTTCTATAAGTTGTTTTCCAGAGTGGTAGCGAATCGTCTCGCCATTGGATTTGACAAATTCCAACCACCGGAGCAGGCTGGGTTTTGAAAAGGCTACAGCACCGTAGACCACATCCATACTGTTCGGCAGCTTATACAGAAGACCGAAGAGTATAACCAGCTGCTGTGTATGGCATTTGTAGACTACGAGAAAGCCTTCGGCTCCATTGAAACCTGGGCTGTTCTGGAAGCTCTGTAGCGATGCGGTATCGAATGGCGATATATCGATGTAATGAAGTGTCTCCCAACGCAGCGACTTTGACCATTCAGATCCAAGACCAGCGGACAAGACCCATCCAATGACGTCGTGCATGCGTCGTCTTTTTGCTGTTAAATAATTTCTCTAGGTCCTTCTGAACACATCGCAAAAAGATAAGAAACTTTGTATTTTTTTACGTTACATCAATATAAAGTGGAATTGGTTTCGCCCGTATTCTAACAATTTTATTTTTATTATAACAACGGAGAAAGCACCTGTAATGGTCGCAGTATTTTCAAAACTGGTTATTTAAATGCATGAAACCACCGTGCACTTACTTTTATCATTATCACTTTCCAATAACTTATGACTATATGAGTAACAGTGTTACTTGTTAATATGACATTTATCCAACGCTCTTACAGTGAAGGAAAACATCGTGAGGATACCGGCGCACGCCTACGAAGAAATTGAAAGGTTGGCGTAAAGTCGACCAATCTGCAATGGGTTCGCGTAGACGACTCAGGCCGATATATAGTACATACACCCTATACGGCTAGGTTCGTGCACCTTGGTCGGGACGTATAATGAGCTGATGATTTTTATTTTCCTTAGTACAAAATGTGGACAAGGAAACTATTAACTATCATCATTATCTCATCAAACGTCTCCTCCGAGGAGTACGAGCCTAGGTATAGGCCGAGTATAGGGTGTTTAGGCCTTAGTCGTCCACGCGGGCCCAGTTCGGGTTGGGCGACTTCACGCCCAACCTTTGAATTTCTTTGCAGACGTGCGCATGTTTCTTCACGATGTTTTCCTTCACCGTAAGAGCGTCAGATAACGTTCATAAAATTGGTACGAAAACACATTGGTATATATATGGCGGGATTTGAACTTCAGACCTCCCGGTAGGAGAGCAAAAGTACGCACCATAGAGTCACCAAAGCTCTTTAACCGGGAAAATTTTGCATGAATTGTTGTTGGTAGGATACATGCTTTTCTATGTTTGTTTGTGGATATCTCGTCGTATCTGAACCGATTTTGGTTATTATTTGTCTGTTGGAAAGAGCATACTTCAGAGGTGGTCTCATGATAAAGCAAGTATGTTATAGTTAATAGTTTCTTTGTCTACAATATTTTTTTTACTATAGAATATAAAAATTTATATCTTTATTATGCGTCCCCACCGAGGTGCACAAGCCTACCCGTATAGGTCTTAGTCGTCCACGCGGGCCCAATGCGGATTGGCCGACTTCACGTACAACTTTTGAATTTCTTCGTAGGCATGCCCAAGTTTACTCACGATGTTTTTTTTTATCCTTTATAGGCAGACATTTGACCGCCATCTCACCTGATGGTAAGTGATGATGCGGCCGCGGTTGGATCATGCCTACCTAGAAACAGCGTATTCACTCTTGCCTTGAAGACGGCCAGGTTGTAATGATCGGGGAACACATAAGGAGGCAAAGAGTTCCATTCCTTTGCGGTGCGCATTAAAAAACGAGACACCTTAGCGGGCTGTGAGGATGTGTGGAATGTCTACCACGTAAGGATGGAACGCTTGCCCCCGTCTTGTATCCCGATGGTGAAAAGGGGCTGGTGGAATTAACTCCATGATGTTTTCCTTCACCGTAAGAGCGTCGGCTAAACGTACATATTATAATTTAGACAATTCGAAAAAACATTGTTACGTGGCGGGATTTGAACCTGCACCCTCCAGATCGGAAGGCAACGGTCCACTCCAATGAGCCACCGATGTACTGTACAATATGATATATATTAAATTTACGATGAAATTGCCACGTTCAATAATTAACAGTAACGCTGTTACAAATATAGTTAAAAAATTTATAAACTGATAATGATAAAAGTATGTACAAGGTGGTTTCATGCATTTAAATAACCAGTTTTGAAAATACTGCGACCGTTACAGGTGCTTTCTCCGTAGTAGCCCAAATTTTAGTATTTTTCTATTCAAATTGTAGTGCACATTAGTTGTATTGTATTTTAGGAACCGCGTGGACGACTAAGGCCTATACACCCTTTACGGGTTAGTGTTAGTACCCCTCGGTGGGGACGTTTGATGAGCTGGTGATGATAGTTAATAGTTTCTTTGTCTACAATACTATTTCTACTTAAGAACATAAAAATCATCACCTCATTATACGTCCCCACCAAGGTGCACGATAAAAAATTAAATACGTGTATACTATGTTAGTCAATGACAATGTAGCTTTTTAACAGCATTTGAATTTTTTATATGGGTCCAGTAGTTGTACCTTACAAATAAAAATACCAAAGAGTGGTGTTTTCCTCTTTTTAATGTTTTGGGAGATAACTGATTGCATCTTTATTACTTCATGAGACTCAAATTATGAGTTTCAGTAATCATGCAAATATTTTTTCAAAAAATCTATTTTATTATTTTGATATATAATTTAAGAAAACGCTTAATAATAATTAAGAGTGTTCTTAGCTTCCTTATTGCAATTCTGTATTCTGTCAGAGGCACAAACCAATCGAACTGTAAATCAATTTACACCACCCGCTGCACTTTGAGAAACTAATAGCGTGCGATGCAGTGCTCGAAATAGATCTGTGTAAGACAGTTCAAAACGAAAGTGTCAATACAAGACTATCTGAATATTGAAATGCTTTTAGTACCGTAAAGTTGTCATAATCCATATATATAAATAAAATTGGATTGTCTGTGTGTAATACTAAAGTTACCGTTTTAACAAGTTTTATATGAATATTTACCTACGGTACATACTCCAAAATATAGAAAAGAGCTATTTTTGTGTGCCTTGTGTAGTGAAATGTATGTTGATAAATTAAATATATCGCAAATTACTAATGACTAAATAATTTTATGGACCGATGACTTGCGAAGGGTCGCCGGTGGAGACTGGATGAGAAGGACTCGTGATTTGACGTCATTAACTTAAGTTTATTCAAGCGACAGGCAAATTCGGAATCGCTGCAATACAAAGATACGGGACACAGAGCGACGTCCTTCCTCAACAAACTTGGTGTTGGCAAAACGCGTACTCATATTTCATCTAGAAATATTAATATTAACTCCCTTAACAATCACTTTTCTTCTTCTGCTAAAATAGACAGCTCCACTAAACTTAATACTTTAGATCATCTTAAATCAATGCCAACTCCAACTTTTCCAGCTTTTATGGTTTCCACGTTTCGGATGACATTCGACTGGAGATGAAAATCAGAAATTGTGTGAAAACAGTGCTGACGTTGCTTGATTTCAGGAATGCGTTCAATACAGTCGATTTTGATATTCTGCTCTCCATCTGCGCTCTCATAACAAATCTCCAACGGTGGTGAATGGTTTCATAGTTACCTGTATGGGCGCTGACAGCGCATTTGCGTTGAAGACAGCGTCTTTCACAGTTCGAGCAATCAAGCTGCGGAATTCCTTGCCTGAGGAGATTCGTCGTGCACCGTCTCTTGAGACTTTTAAGAGCCGAATTAAAAACATTACTTGGAACAAAAAATTTCTTTGTGATCTTTACTTTCTTTCACTTTTATTCCTGTGCTGTAGGTACTGTATCTGTCATTCCTTTCATATAATTCTGATTGTAGTTTGTTTTATCCTATCTTCCATTAGTTAGTTTATGTTTTAGTTTATTATATACTATTTATTAATTTATTCTTTAATTATTTATGTAGTGGTGTGTACTTAGTATATGTACTATTTTGTTATAATTTTGTAGTTATTTAGAATAACGATTTCACTTGTTTTGCACTAGCCCGCTGACCGTTACGCTCTTTCATCCAAAGGTTGCCTGAAAGAAATTGCTACCTAAGCAATAAGGCCGCCCATGTTGTACTTGTTTTTTTTCTGTTGTGTGTTGTTTTATGTTTTTTTACGTACAATAAAGTATTTTTTATCTTTCATATTTATCTTACTCTATCAATCTACTTTACTCTTTACCGTACTTCTCTATCATCATGCATCATATGCAATAATAAAACAAGAAATATTCTTCTCTGCAACGGAACTTTTAGTAAGATAATCTTTGTACAATATGTAGATTTACACTTTTTCGTGGCCTCGCATCTAAAATTAAAACTTCTTAATATTACTAGTTATAGTTTTTATTTTTAAAACTTTTTTACAACATACGGAAGCAAAATACACATGACGACTCGGTTATGTATCATACATCTATTTTTATGCGGCATTCTCATTAAAATAAAGAGATCGATCAAATGCCAAATGATGTGACTAATTTACAGGTTACATTGGCAAACATATATTGTAAACAACAAAAGTACATTCAGAGTGAAAATGACATCCTTCTTCTGAATTCACATTACAAAAACTGTTGGTTCTTGCCTTTCGAAACATATCATTTAAACACCAAACTGAAATAAACCCTAAATGCAACTGTGCCTTTAGTAACTCTATGGTGTTTCATTTTTTTTCTTTGATTCTTAGAAACCTCTGAAATCCTGAGAAAAGATACGTTAGGCATACGAGTTACGTGATTGACGCTAACCAATTAAAAATTTATTGAAACAATTTTTGATAAATTCATGAATAAATAATATTTCATTGAATATAGGTAAGCTATTGCATTTCATACCACATTTTATTTTTTAAAATATAAGTTTAATTTTTTTTGTCACAGTTCACAAACACATTGCCAAGAATAAACTGAATAAAAATTTGTTTGATTCGGGATACAAGGTCATGCTTTCATTCGTAGTCTGTCGGTCGTTGTTAACAGTATTTCATTCCGTAGTTTTGTCGCAGTAAACAGGTTTTGTGTTGGTATAAAATACCAAGGCCATAAAGTGTGTGAAGTTCAAGGACATACCATACAGCGTAGTTTTTATTCGGGTAAGGACCTGTTTGTGTTTTAAAAGGGCCCTCCTTTTTATATACTATTTATTAACTCCCGTTATAAGGACATATGTAAATGCATATGTAGCTAATGCACTGACTTTTACCATTTCATTGCTTTGCTCTCGTTGACCTTCAGACTTTCAAATATTTCCACGTAACACATTATATTTTAAGACTAAGACTTATACTATAAAACTTGCAATTTGGAAATTACACCGAGCCATTTTCCGCGGCGGTACATAATCACTGCAAACTGGCTGAATATTTAAAAACAGTATAAACAAACTGCGGCTACTTGAGATTACGTGATTTCCACTACAGATAAGAACCTTTATTACCTGCACTCTTCAATTTAAATGAAATAATTTAGGTCAATGGTAATTGGTGATAAAGTTTGGCTTATATGATAAGCACCTGTTGGTGTAGCGCAAATACCATCCGCTGAAACATTTCAGGTGAGTGTATCAAAAAGCGTGCCCGCGGCGTGGGCGGGCGCCGTCCGCCTCAGTAAGAGGCCGGCAAGCACGCCGCTCGCACGAACCCACGCCGCACAAGGTACAAAATAATACAACAAATAAAAAAACGCTCAGCTTCATCTAACTTTTGCACTAATGCTACATGCGTAATTTCACGCTTGTCACCTGGTGACCTCGACATTCATAACTAACTTCACGAACAAGGTGTACGGTTACAAAAATAAATCCGTCATGATTTCACGGTACTGAAATAACTAGACCAAATTAGCGAGGAAGCGCGTTGAACGAAAGATTTTAACATGCCTCTTTATTCAAATAGTGTGTCGGCGATTGCTAAAATGATTGTTGCGCTGAAATATATATGAATAAACTTGAAATGAGTAGGTTTTTATCTGTATGTACAATCATTCGTCATGAAATTTTAGACACCTTGTATAAATGTATTTTTACATCTGACTGCACACATGTATGTATCACTAGCAATAATAGAATATATTAATAGAGCTAAAGTTATTTTTGAACCTTTTCAAGTCTGATGCAGCGAGATTATTCCTAACCTTGATGACGGTGGTGTTAACCTTGTTTCTTTAAAAACAACTGTAGCTATTGACCTTACGCCTGATTCAAACATACTTGGCACAACAATAAGTATGATTTTAATAAACTTTCATAGTTCACTCCACACTAAAAGTATTTAATTACTCGGTAAATTTATTAGATTAAAAATCCATGTAATGTTTAATACAAAACCCGTTGGGGTTGCTTGGTCCAACATATTTTTCATTCAATTACATTTAGTGTGACAGTATCTAGGACATAGTGATCGATTTACTATGGTATCTTTTGAATTAAATGCATTAAAATTACCTCAAATACATTTTAATACATCAAACGTTTACGATGCTTTAAATCTTCAAACAACTCATAAAATAATAAAAATTACATACCGACAAAAGCATTTTTTACGTATGTATGCGAAATACCAATACAAAAATAGATTTGGTGTGTATATTTATTTTATTGTCTTCAACATTGAAAACACTCCACATCCGCGTTACCATAATTACGTCAAGCCATTGTAAACAAAAACCTTTGTAGAGAATATAAGTAAAAAAGAGATATTAATTCACCATCATATGCTTACTGTCCGCGGATGTGTTAAAGTTATATATTATTTTGGTGTACATAATGGTTGAGACATCGGCTATTACAACAAGGGGTTTCAGTCCCCGGGCATTACAAACATTTGTGTGCATGAACATGTCTGTTTGTACCAGTCTGGGTGTCTTCTATATATAATATATAAGTATTTACAAAAAAGTATATAGGTAAGTATGTTTATCCGTTGTTTAGTATCCATATTACAGGCTAATGCTTAGTTTGGGGCTAGATGGCGCTGTGCGATTGTCAGAGGATATTTGCTATTATATATTATTGTTTTAAATAAATATCAACATAGCTTAACAATAAAAATACTCAAACCACATGACTTGCAAACCATATTCAAATAACATAAATATAATACTTTTAAATCTTAAGACATTTAAATATGATAACTGTTGCTAGCTTTGCATCATGAAAACATCTTGTTTGTTTTCGAGATCCAAAGCGAGCTTTTTGACTATGTTATGCCTCAAATTCTGGGGACACAATTAAAACGTAGTGTTATATATTCTTTGGACACAACATCTGACTTTAATAGTTATCATATTCAAATGTCATGAGATTTATTGCAATAGTCCACTATAGAAAGTCTGTAAAAAAATACAGAACAGGCACAAACATTATCAGTTTTACTTGTATGGCCAAAATGAATTCATTAATATCCAAATGTACGTTTAAAAGAACTTTACATTCACAGTATTAGTCGCTGGTGAATATTAGATGTTATCAGGATAACGTAGTAAAATTTTAAATTTTTTTTTTGCGTTTTAGATCTGTTAAAGACTTATATTTTAACTAGTTGAGCAGCTTTATATTTAAACTTAGGCATAACTATATATAATTGTGACTATAACGAACGCGTATGTTATAGTAACAGCCTTCGTGGTGTAGTGGACACGTACGTGAACTGGTGATCATGGATTCGAATCCCACGGGGAAACGTCACTTTGTGCGAGTTTTTCTAGTTTTGTCCTAGCCAATTGCTGGCTGAATCACCCGATTGTACGAAAGTAAAGATAATTCCGTGCTTCATCATAATCATCATCATAAAGTAATCGATCTTGGCTACAATCTTAGGATTGCGCCCGCGTGGGCCACGCCCCAATCTCCCCGTGGCTTTGCTGTGTTGGAAGGCTTGTGCCCTGCAGTGGGCCGTTTTAGACTGATGATGATGTACCTGTAGCGCGGGAGGATAACCTAGAGCTTTACTCTAACAATTTAACGTAAGCAGTGAATGAATAGTTTAAATTAATCACGTCAGAGCCGCTGCATCTTTGGATTGAGATAATCTTCCATAGCCATGCTGTGGGAAAACTTTTTTCATTTGTCGTGCTTCTCCTGCGAAATAAAAGTTATCTATCACGCCATTATTTTGATTACTTGTTCCGTAAACTACTGAACATGTAGATTTCTGATTCTAAATCAAATACTCAAGATTAATCTTGAGTATTGATTTAGATTCAGAACGTCACATTCCAAAAATGTCAGGTGGCTATAAAAGTAGGTTATGGTTTCTTATACAATTGATTATGCTCGTAATTAAAAGACGTCCCCAATTTGAGTGACGTCAGGTAAATTTTTTCTGGCTGAACTGGTGGTGGCAACATTGAAATAAAGTGAGGATCAATAAATTATTTAATACAATTCGTAACCGATTCTTGATATTGTATTTTATGTATGATAAAGCTATATACGGCATTGGTGTGCGATGGGTTAAATAAAGAGGTAAAGATGTAAAGCTGTTTACATTAACGGTTTGATGTTCAATCGTTTGCGAACCGGAAGAGTTAGTTATTATGCTTATCCTACTTGTACTCGCATAAACTAAATTTCACTTAATAATTTATGACTACGTGTTACATTATTTACAACGGTGCTGATCGTTTACGATCCCTTAATCTATATCGACTGGCTTTTCCCTATACTCTCTACAGATACCTACAACATATTGACTATATTATATACATATACCGTCGATCTTACTTCTAAAACATAAATGGATAGATGTTTTCCAAATAATGAGCCCAATGCTAGCGTACCTGACGTCCTCAACTGCGGTCTTGTGAGTTGTATTTAAGAATTTAAAAGTTATATGAACATAGATTTTGAAATAACGAACCATATAATAATATTATATGTTTACAGAAAAGGCAATCGTAATTATGAAATAACACTTCCTTTAATTATTATTATGATATTAACTATGAATTTGACATCTTAAAAACATATTCTTGTTCTAAGTACACAAGTTAATAATTTATAAATTTACGTATAAAAAAATCAAATTTGTATTGCATGTTACATATTTCTAAAACGCAAAATTATGTCAATAAACTAAATCGAAATTAGGTACTCACTATGTTAGGTTAGGGAAAGAGTTCCTTGGCATTGAATATGAAAATTCAAAACATTTATATAGTTTCTTGTCTTCAACTATTGCAGTCCACTGCTGGACGTAGGTCTCCCATTTGCGCCAGACATCCGTCTCCGCTTTTCTCAGCGCTTCTACAGCGACTTTTCGCAAGTCGTCGGTCCATCGGGCTGGAGGGCGTCCTACGCTAAACTATATAAAGAGCACCGATTAGGGCGTCCTAGACGCCCTAATCGCTGCTCTTTATATAGTTTATTTACATTTAACAAATGTATGAGTATGTAGGTACGATTGTCTTGTAAATAAGTAGGGACATGATCCCATTGTTATAGAAATTTTCCAAAGAATTCTAAAGAGACCGAAATAGGTGAAAAACCTGAAAGTGCAACGTCAAGAATATATGGCGCAAAAATATTAACACCTCTCAGCCAAACTTGCCATTTTTTGACGAGTGGTTAAAACGTGCTAGGTCTATCGTTATCATGATGAAAAATCACACCACTTCTGTAAATTAATTCTAATCTTTCTATCAACTTCTTGCTATAAACCTATCAGTTGTTTGCGTAGATTTCTGAATCGATGGTCCCTGCCTGGTGGTAATGAATCCCATTCAATCCTACCACACACACAGCATCATTGCGGGTTTTGTTTGCTTGTTGTTTTGAATTAAACCGGGTTTCGCCACAGTCTGTGAAGCCGGACATACTAATTATATATTTTTTAATATTACAAACTTACAACGTAGGAACACATAGCTTTTCAAATTTTCCAAATTATATGTAGGTACATTTATCCGACGCACTTACGGTGAAGGGACACATCGTGAGGAAACCTGCGCTCAGCTATAAAGAGATTCAAAGGTTTTGTGTGAAGTCGGCCAATCCGCACTGGGCCCGCTTGGACAATAAGCCTATGTACCTTTATAGGTAGGCTTGTAAATCTTAGTTGGTATAATGAGCTGACGATGATGAAACATCATAAATGTTACACGATTGATTTTTCAGTCAGCTCGTAAATTACCCAAATATGGAGCTTTTTTGAAAAAAAGGGGAAACCTGCACCCATTTTTTTTATAATGCGAGAAATCTATTATCTGGTCAGTTCTCAGTTTTTCAGCTACTTCGTAAGTGCTGATATCTTACTGCACCTTTTCAAAAATTACATTCTTTTTTTTAAATTTGATATCAAAATTTACGGATTGAAATACTTAAACCAAATTTATGCTTCTCTCACAGTACTGACTGGTGTATAAACATGCCGATTTCTTTCGTGCTTGTGTATAAATCATCGCCGATTTCTTTCGTGCCTTGTGTTTATTTTTATCTATTTTATGATCAAATTTTAAAATGTATAAAGGTTCTTCATTTGATTTAACTCATCTTGTAGGTACTAAAAAATCACGCTTTTCCCTAATTTGAAATTGGTAAAATCTTATTCAAAAATAAAATTTTAAATTACACCATAACCAGCTACTTATACAAATAGTATAGCCAAAAACATTTTATTACAAATTTATACATACTATATTATGGGAATAAACTTTTCCCCTAATGTAATTGCTTAATTTTAAATTTTTTAATATTGCCAGTTTTCCAAATAATAATGTCATATACATTTCATAATAACGTAAAGTTTAGAAGCCGTTTTTAAATTAAGATACTCTTATTTGCCTCTAGACAAATTTGCTGTCCGCCAGATTGCAATTACCAGGAAAAAATATATAATTAGAATGACGTAACTGATTCCTGATTTTTAATTTATTTTTCCCAGGACTCATTTTTCTTTATTGCAAAATCAATTCACACCGCACACTTATATGTATTTTATCTTCATAAAGAAAAGTCAAGTATGGATCTTAAATTTTATTACACTTAGGAAAGTGAACACTAGTGAGAAGTTCATTACTAAGTATCTGACTACTTATCGTACCTTTAGCTTGTGTTTGCTGCATAGTTAAAAAAAACTATGTAAAAGGGATACTGTTACTGTATCATTATAAAATAATAATTAATGAATATATTGTTAAGGATCTCTGTTATCTGTTTAATGTAAAGGACTGAGCCCTTAGCACTACAAGTATGTTGATGTTATAGAATATGGAATAAGAGATATTATGTCGAAAATTATGAGTATATTGAAACAAAACAAACAAATATGTAGGTTGCTAAATAGGCATAAAGTAAAATAAAAATATAATGAAAATACAATCTTTAACAATATCGTGTGATGATTAATATTTCAATAAATTAAATTATTCACATACAGGTCATCGTGACAAGTAGATTAAGTTCATTACCAAATAAACGGAAAAATAGTCGTTCCCACGGAAAAAAACAACATCAGACGAACATTTTAACACAATATCAGAGAAAATTTAAATAAATAAAACAGGTTAAAATGTAAGAAATAGTTTGACGATAAAAGTTTATAACGGACAGAAATTGCAAATTATTTTAAACACTATTAGGGCTCCAAGTAACCCTGCGAGGTTCTTTTATGGTCATGAAATATAAATTACAAGTAGTAGCACCAAAAATTAAAGTAAAATAATGTTTTACTTACATGAACAAATATCTGTGGAAATTACTAACATGATATAACTGTGGGTGGCTCTTTATATAATTGTATCATCATCAGCTCATTAAATCGCCACCGAGGAGCACGAGCCTACCGTAAAGGTGTAAAGGCCTTAGTCATCCACGCGGGCCCAGTGCGGATTGGCCGACATCACGCACAACCTTTGTATTGATTCGTAGGCGTGTGCAGGTTTCCTCGCGATGTTTGCCTTCACCGTAAAAGCGTTGGCTTAACGGACATATTTCAAAAATACATTGGTACGAAGCGGGATTGGTACATGCACCTTCGTGATCGGAAAGCAACAGTCCACATCAATGAGCCAACGACGCTAATTTGCAATAAAAAATCTATGGCTTATTCATTTTCTTTTTTCACACTTAATGCATAACGAGGAGTTTTATTAAAAATAATATCGGAGTGAAAAAAAATATCACAAACTCTTATCGATAATACTTCGAAACTTTTTGGCTTTTGGGAGATTTGGACACAACCCGCTACCAACATGTGGTATTGGTGGGCGCTACCGACTACCATCCTAAGCTCAACATGCAAAAATATGAACATGCACAAACGGATGGAACTGTTACCCATTACAATTAATTGTTATAATTAGCTGAACAATATGCCAGGATTATTAAAACAAAAATTTCATGAAAATTTGTCTGATTTCAGCGCTGAACGAACGACTCAATATGGCCACCGCCCGAAAATAGTTCAAGCAGTTCAACTCGCCCATAGGGCTGTACTCGCGACAAAATCCAGGAGACTCTTAATAAACATGTCGAACCTTGACAACGGATCCGTAGGGTAAGTATATGTGCACTATATGCGTATGGCCCAATTTCACATCTTGAGAACCACTCTTAGCGAAGAGGGTTATGACGCAATGACGTCCAAGCATGGACACGCACTCAGAGTGGAAACGCATCGACTGAAATAGTCACGAGAAATAATTATGATCGTGCTGGTGATTCAGGTAACGCGCTTAGTTTTTTAGGTATGTCGGAATGCGCGAATAGCCGCACCAATTTAAAAAAATAAATTTCTAAATGTCATAATTGATCATTCGCTCACTTTATGGTAAGTGATACGCCTAACCATGGCCAATAAGTATTGAAGGAAACCAATAATTGAATAAGTGCCCGTCCCCTCAGACGACAGATTGGAGTCGGTAGATTAGAGGTCGATCTGTTATACCCGGTATTTACTACTCATCTTGAAACACAAAAGTGCAAAAGACTTCTGTTATACGGGACGATATCTAGCACTGTGGTGGTATAGACTACTAGAACTGAGAATACCTCGTTAAACCTATTCGCTGCGAAGGAAGTACTAGATGTGGCAATCTATCGCAGCGCTCATAATGGCCAAGAGTAGAAATAATCAATATCAGATCAACTTATTTCCCATACCCTAACCGCGTTTCTGAACTCGGGTTTACCTTTTTGATTTAAAATGGAAAACGTTTTAGACTTAAGTACAAACTCGAAGGCTGTAATCATGCATGTAAGTTTTACGGCTGTTAAACTCAACCAAAATTATGAAAAACCTTTCCAACTTAGGTACTTATAAGCAAAATTTGCTGATGGTGCTTTACGGATTAGGACACTTTCGCCAGTGCTGAGTCTTTAATTCATTATCATCCCGGCGAAGGAAAACGGAGTAAAATTCTCTCCCCTACTTGAAATTTGAGTTGAAATTACGGTTTAAGATATTTATTTCTCTAAAAGAATACAAATCACTTATAAGAGAAATACATAGTATACTTATATTTAAACATATTAAATTAACGTGATTAATATACTAAAAAAAAATGATATGTAAGTATAATTAATTACAATTATTAAGTACTAAACATAAACATGTATAGTGTTTATTGAGATTTATAAAATTGGACTGTGAGTTCACTCAGGGCAATAAAAATAGGTTTTGGCTCTGGTTTTCCAGATTATTGTTAGCAATTAAAAGTTTAGCACAAGTTCAGTTTAAAATTAAACACAAGTTTTGTATACAAATGTACGTTTATGGATCAATTGGTGTGGTGTGTTACCTTCCGATCTGGAGGGTGTAGGTTCAAATCCCGCCACGTATTTATTTATGTATTATTGAATTTTGGAAATTACATGTATGTTTGTACAATATTGTACACGCCTGCGCAGAGATTCAAAGGATGTGCGTGAAGTCGGCCAATTCGCACTGGGTCCGCGTGGAAGACTAAGGTAATCACCCTTTACGAGTAGGCTCGTGCCGGGACGCATCTGAGCTGATGATAAACAGTAACCGAAATAAATAGCGGGCTACTGAAAACTCTGCAAGCCTTAAATCCCGTTCAATCCTCAAAACTTAGACCCATCAATTTTGCAGGATTGACCGAAATGGTCTTGCAAAATATATTTTTAATAACATTCAGTGAACGGGTCGTTCAGTTCACTGTCCTATAGAGTAAAGGAGATGACAGATAACAGATGCATTCGTAAGGGAAATTATGTAGTTATTATATTCCGTCAACACAGCTTTGCGCCCGTTAACCCAAACAACAAATGTCTAGTCATTAATACGCGGTAATTTTACTAGCTACAGTGCCCTCATCCTACAACAGAAGTGCAAGACGCTAATACGATTATGGTACGATATCCGTCACAGCGGTCGTACCTACCACGACGACTCATTAAGTCAGTACCGAGTCTACTACATAGACCTTATCTTGTCACTATGAGATGAAAAACTCTTCACTTGACGCATCACAATACCGGTACAAGAAAATCATATAAAAGACGTTTATCCAGTTCTTTGCGACGCGATATTCGTCACTCTAATACCAAATGTATTAAATAGACCATAAAACATAAGGTTCGTAGGTCTGCATACATATTAACAAAACCAGCTGCCTTATCCGAAGACCAACGGTGGAATTGTAGTCACATCCAACATCTGGCTTGGTTTTTGTAAGAGAAATTGAGAAGTTTTAAAGCGAATTACCTGCTTCTAGCTTAGCTCGAGACTCGAAAACTAAGTCAAAGCGATTTTTATATGAGGCAAAGGCTCCTTAACAAAGGCAATAAAACCTTATTGAAAAGTTATAGACCAAACGTTATTATGTCATATGAACAAGTTGTTTTTCAGAGTCATCACGAACCTAATCGTACGTAGGTTAAACGAATTCCAGCCTTCCGAAAGTGTTGGACACCGTAAATAATTAAGCACTGTAAACCATATACATACCACACTGCACATATATGAAAAAAGAACTCGGAGTATACCTGTCATTCGATCGAACGAAGCTTGATGCCCTCCAAGCGCCACATTAACTACTACTATATAAGATTATTAAGATGTTTGTTCACGAGCGCTAGTATGTCAGCCCGAGTTTATGAACAGTTACCACAAGCTATCCAATTGCACTAATGGGAGAAGAAAAAGTATATACCAACCGACATTCACAAGCAAAGAGGCAGAGGTACGAAGTAACGGATACACATAAACCTATTTTGTACAAATGTCTCGTCGTATATGTTTGTAAAAATGAACTTATTATAAAAACCATAAAGAAAACAACAAAGATCTGACATGTATAATGTACACAAATGTTTGTACTGCGTAATAACCTTATCCATAACCGGTGGTAGATTCATTTAAAATAACTTATTTTCAACGATTCAAAAGTAACATTTAATTATTTATTTAAATAAAGCATTTTTGAGTTTGAATAGCCTAGATTTATATTTAAAGGACATCTATTAGAATGAGTCCAAACATCTTCATCGCATTTGAATGCCGTTGACCGTTCAATTATGGAGCAGCGTGCACGGCGAGCACTGACATTTTCGTGGACGAAATTTAGCTCCGAGCCAACATCGCGCACATTCCGCGATAAGCATGCAGACCATCAAAGTACCACTCACGGACATATCGATGCTATGTGGGATTCCTCATGCACTAAAATAATAACAGGTCTCTGAGTGCACCGTATTTATAGACAAAGCTGTGTTTACATTCATAAAATACATAAAACACATATGTTTTGTTTTAATTTAGAATTTTGTTAAGAAATTTTATAATTGAAGATAACTAGTGCATTTATTATATTTAATATTATTCAGATGAAAACTATTACTGAAGTATAGAATACGAAATATTAATTAGTATTTAAGCTGTTCAATTGCGCGTTCTGCTTGAAGAGTCTTGGTACATACAATATTATTATGCCTCTCGAGTCGCCATGAATTTATGTAATCGAAGGTTAAAAATTCTTAGATATCCCGCAAATGCAGAAGACGCAAACGACTGAAACAGTCACTGCGCAGCGCACCAGCGCATAACACTGCGCTTACGCGATAAAACGTGTTTGTCAATAATTAATTAAGAAACTAACGTAATTGACCCTGAGTTTAAAACATTACTTAATTTTCTTTATCGTTGCTGAAATAATTGGCGTTGGAATAAAATGGCGCTACTTTTCTATTTTTTCTAAGTTTAATTAGTGGAAAGACTTCAAGTTATAACAATTCGAGTCCCGGAAAAAATTTGACTTCATAATAAATTATTCGTACCTACGTGATTTAAAAATGAGTTCCAGTTTAGATAACGATTTCTTCATTGGGTAAGATATAATTAACTTATTTTTACCATAAATTAGTAAACTTCTGCAAAATTCATTTATACCTAAAGAATAAAGTGATAATTCATATAATAATAATCATTAAAATTCAAATCAAATTTATTTAAATCAATTCTTAAGTATCACGTATTCACCACTAAAATTAAATACAAAACAGTCTTTCAAACTTTGCATAAGTTGTTTGTCATATGTAATGCACTGTGGCAAATGCTACTGCTGCGGCATGCATGTGTAGTTTGGAAAAAAATCTCAATATACTAATAATGTTTTGTGTATATCGGTATTGTTGTGTGTGATTTGTTAATTTCATGATGTTGTTTGTTATGATAACGAAGCATGTATGCCTATTGGTGCAAATAAATGATTTATCTATCTAAATGAGATTTAGAAATTGAATTTATCGAGGAAATACATATTTTATTGTTAATAAAAGACATTTCATATATGAATACGAATGACTGCATTGTATTTTTTGTTGTTGTAAATATTAGTACCATGTAAAAATATGTTTTGTCTCACTGATTTAAATTAGCTGAAATACACTTCGTATAACGATTAAGATTTGTTATTATATTATATATTTTTGACGTTTCTGCAGTTTATTTTGGTTTTTGTAGTTAATTAGCCGGGTCACATTCCTTTAAACCTTTGGCCGCTAGAAACGCTTTCAAGCGCCCAAAATAATAGATTTTCTATTGTGTCTGGATTCCTGGCATTCGCCATTACAACGGAACTAATCAAATTGCTATTTCGAGTTCTTTTAGTCAGTAGACCTTTCCGAGTAGTTTCCGAAATATACTCATGGAATTACTCTTCTTCATGGTATCTAAGCACCGTAGCTTGATAAATATTGTAAAAATATAAAGACAAGAATTTTAAACAAACGAAGGCTATTAGCACTTAATCTTTGACTAATATCATCATCATCAGCTCATTAAACGTCCCCACCGAGGGGCACGAGCCTACCCGTATAGGGTGATTAGGCCTTAGTCGTCCACGCGGGCCCAGTGCGGATTGCACGACTTCACACACAACCTTCGAATCTCTTCGCAGGCGTGCATGAAAGTTTCCTCACGATGTTTTTCTTCACCGTAAGAGCGTCGGATAACGTACATATATTTTCGAAAATTCGAAAATACATTGGTACGTGACTTTGACTAATATATTGAAAGAAAATTCATTTACAAATCAATGTATACTGAATTGAATTTCATCCTCTAAAAATGGTGAATACAATTGTGTTACTAAGGAAAACTGGAAAAACATATTACACAGTTACATAAATATTTTTTCCTATTACTCTATGATATTATTATGTTGGTATTTTAAAAAGATAATTTTCCGTAAATACCTTTTTATTAAAAACGGCTAAATCTGGAAACGCAACGACAGCTGATAACGCAGTTAATCAGATGAAAACAGATTCATTTTGACTTACTTTTTAGCTTAGTTGGTACGAGTAAATACTCGTACTCCTAGTTTGTATAAGGATGTGTTCTGTGTTTGAACACTACTGGATGATATAAAAAAATTAAGTGTCTTGATAAATTTGAGACAAATGTCAAATGCAAATAATTTGATGGTGGGAAAAATAATATTTTTACATGTTTCATTATAATTTGGAGAAACAAACATACCTCGCTTGCTCGAAGTTCACGCAACCTGCCTATAAAAAATTTGACGCCTGCCTATTTTAAAAAAATATAACCAACAGTAATGATACGTTCATTTATGTACTTTGAATCGTCAATATACCTCAAAAATGAATTCCAGAATGAAAAAAGCACGTTATTTTTTACAAAATACAAATAAACATACCAGAAAATATAGTAAACTTTTGATAGTACGCCTATTTGCTAAGACCGAACCAATTTAGTTCGTGTAACCAATAAATTCGTAGTACATACGAACAATGAATTAATATTTTTATTTATTCCTTTAAACTAATTAACTCAGGTCAGCTCAAATTACTCTGTACCCTACTCGTATAAATAATTGTGTCAGTATAGTTAAAACTTTGTCAACCATCTGTGTCCTACACAGTGTGGCTCCCATATATAGGAATCAAGTTTACGTTCGCCTCGACAACATTTGTCGGTCACGATGTCGTCGCCATCAATGTTGGTTTTGTTATCTTTATTCTGAATAAAATTGAAAATATTAATCGATCTCTGTTGCATAGCTTGCATTTTTCTTTACTCGTATAATGTATCCTTTTACTTAAGATTTAATATGAAACTCATAACATGATCTGCATTCAAACTTTCATAAGTTTCCGAACTAACGGTGTCAGAAATAAAAGATTTTTTATTGTATTTGGATTCTTGGTATTCAAAGGGTTAAAAGGGAACCCCTAGCTGGAAAATATAGTGTTTCCTCTCAGCCTCGCAAATATTAAACAAACAATAAATATCGACTGATATTCAAATAGTGCCATCTAGCCCCAAGTTAAGCGTGAAGTATACTACTATGGGTACTGAACAACGGATAAACATACTTAAATACTTTTTGTAATTACATACAAATTATGTATAGAATCACCCAGACCAATACAAACAGACAATATTCATGCACACAAATGTTTGTACTTCCCGGGGATCGAACCCGGAGCCCTTGGTATAGTCGGCATCACAACCATTACACCAAATGGGCCGTGCCAGTAGCAGGAAAAAACTGTCAAAAAAAACAAAAAGAATTTATGATTTTTTACCTGCAAATCAATTGTCATTTCAACTCTCTTTCAAATATGTTTGTCTCTCTAATGTCATAGTTAATTAATCGATCGCCAGCTTATTAATCATCATCATCAGCTCATTAAACGTCCCCACCGAGGGGCACGAGCCTACCCGTATAGGGTGATTAGGCCTTAGTCGTCCACGCGGGCCCAGTGCGGATTGGACGACTTCACACACAACCTTCGAATCTCTTCGCAGGCGTGCATGAAGGTTTCCTCACGATGTTTTCCTTCAGCGTCGGATAACGTACATATATTTTTCGAAAATTCGAAAATACATTGGTACGTGTCGGGATTTGAACCTCAGCCCTCCCGGTAGGAAGGCGACAGTCCACACCACTGAGCCACCGACATTATTAATCATTACTAAAAAAAATGTTGAGGTTAGTACCAACTATGCAATTATACGAAACTAGGGTGTGCTACAAACAATGATCTTGGTAATGCACCGAGCTACACCAGAAACTGACGTAACAAATCATACTCGGGTACGCCATTTTATTTAAGTTGCACTCGCGAAGACGTGAAACAAATAATTTAATTACTTTTGCTATAATTATTAGAAGTACAACCATTTATATAGAATATCATTGAGTACATAAAGTGTACAAATATTTGGATGTTTACAACAATATTTAATCAGTATATAGTTTTAATATCAACTATATATACCTATACGTTCTTAAAATTACCATTACATACCTAGCATTGTCCAGTAACTAGCGTTATGATTGCGCTGATAACATTGATAATTAATGCATATAACAATATTTTGATGAGTTTTATTATAGAACATTTGAGAAATCCTCATAATGAATTGTAGTTTAAACCTGCAAAGCTCTGAAAATACCGGTTAAAATATCACTTCNTTGATTATAGGTGGCGTGCTTTGGTAAACGTGCGTTGGAATCCCACTGGGATATCTCATAGAACAATTAACTTTGGGTTATTCATGCCAGTTTAATTAGGACGTTGACCGCCGTATCACCTGATTGTCTAAAAAGAAAGGTGATTCCTTGCTTCGCTGGTTCCACAGTGTGATCGTAATCAATCGCTTCAGGCGATCCGTCTATATGATCTGCAGTCGTTTACACCAACCCAGATGCGGCACGCGTAATTAGCAAATTAAAATGGTATTTATTGAATCTCGCTAATCGATAACTTTTATTATTAATTTAAACATTTCTAGCACTTTTTGACTACCATTACTGATGCTCGTTTTAATTATATTATTCGCTCACCACCCACAAAACAAATATAAATGCCTTCATACTAAGGATTGCGGATACGATTAGGGTTGCCAACTTTTTTTAGCAGAAATAAGTATATCTGATTTTAAGGGTAAAAAAAGAGTATGCACTTATAAAAAGAGATCATTTATTTTTTTTTTAAAAGGTATTTTTTAAGTACTTCTTGCGGCACAACAAATTTCATTATTTTTAAGGTATTGAATGAGTCTAAACTTATTCTACTCTAAATTTATATTATATCAAGAGCTCATTTTTGATTAAATTCATGAAGCTCTGTTTCTCTCTCTCGCCACTTTCATTCATGACCAAAAAGACTCTTTCTGTAAATGCTGAAGTGGCGGGGAAAGAGAGTATATAGCTAATAATTTTTTTAAACAATCAAATTCTTGAGGACATTTTTTAAAAATATGCCATTTTCAGCGGTGCATTTTTGTATAAAGTCTGCGTTATTAAACAATTCGGCTTCGAGCAATTTTAAAATTGATACTTTGAATATAAAGTATCCATGTCTATGTTTAGTCTTTTTAAATTAGTTTTCCTTTATATTTGTTCTAAATGATTAATTCAACAGTAGTCTTTAAAGATTGTATTTAGTGATACAGCCAGTTATCATTACTAAATCAAACCATTTTTGTAAATAGTGGACTTTTTAATTCTGATTAAGGTTTTGCGTATTATTACGGACGTGCACTAAACATTTTGTAAAAAAGAGTATTTTAGCGTACTTTATTAGTGTTATAGTTATAGAGTACGACCACATGATATGAGACAATACTCTATTTTAGGTACGGTTGGCAACCTAGATCGATCCCTGTGAAGCATTAAAACTTGTGCACCTGAATGAACGTGTCTGTTGGTTTGGCTGGGTTATTTTCTCTTTATAATAATATGTCGTATATTTACACAAAGTACTTTAATCTGTATGTTTACCGATGTTTAGTCCATATTACAGAATGGGGATTTTTTAATTATAAATGTCTTCTTATAGTGAATATTAAAACATACATGTACCTTAGTTGTTATAGGATGACTTCAATAATCCCGGCACAGACAAGCCCGCAAATCTGGCTAACTCGGCAGTTCTAAGAATGCTTGAGGAAGAAGAAAGAAATCGTCGTGGCTATCCTAGTAAGTAAATTATTGTTATTTATTATAAATAATCTACTTGCTTTTTCTTCAAGCTATTTGTGTTGATATAATCGGGTTAGGGCTTATAAAATTATAGTATATGTATGTAGTAAATATCCACTTTACAGAATTTAAGATATAAATCTGATAATAACTACTAGTCCGCAGTATGCGTCACGTAACATAAAGACGAAAAGGGCTTTCCCTGTAATGGTTGCTAGTTGATATGTATCTTATGTATTATTTGAGTAACTTTTAAATATAAATATTTCACTTGAAACTCAGTAATACTTTCCACTTATTCTTACGAACGTGTTGTGGCGAATCACTCATCGTACACTGAGCCCAGTGATTGCTAGATTTAACTAGAAAACTCGAAATTTGTTCAATTATAAAAGGTAAGGAAAATGATTGACTTATAATTGTGTGATATTAAATTGTCACTATCACATGTTAGTAAGTGTTTTATTTTCAATTGTTTTTTATGGACAGAAAAAATCAATGAATGTGTATATTGTTCATGTTTGCTTATTTATCACAAAAGGTGTCCCGTCACAAACTATATTAAGTAACTACTATTTTTTTATGTTATATGTGTACATGACGGTCTGGACGCTACTGATGGTAAGGATACGCCACACCATGACAGAGGCGGCATTAAAGGAGACCAACAACTGATAGACAGTTATTATCTTCAATGCCGCCACTGCGCCCGTCACCCGAGACAACAGATGTTAGGTCTCTTATACCCGGTAATTTCACTAAAATACATAACGCACATGGTTATGAAATTTAAGTGCCGGAGCCCAGTTCTACTGCTGCCGATTAGGGACCGAGGGGAACACAAAAACACGATTTTTATTTTGCGGAAAGTCATAAATACGTATTATTATATTCGAATTGTATGATTACGAATACTCAAAATATCGAACTGTTATTGGCTGTTGGTAGCGGCCGCCGATTCCGATTTAATTATAATATTATATTCACTGCTTTGCCAGAACTAGACCCTACCCAAGTCCAGGCGATATTGGACACATTGGTTCGCACGCGCCATCAATTTGATAACCTTTGGCCTCCGCATCAGCCAAGGATGAGTTCAGCTCGCAGTTGGGACGGCCAGCTCAACTCTACTAGCAATGTTTACTCGGGGCTTATGACAGCCACTAAAGGTACCAGTCCAACTGGTAGAATAGATTGCTTTGTTTGTTTCATTTAGAGCGCTCATATCGATCAAGTTAAAATCAGGACGCAAAAGCAAAAATATTGAATCGATATGACAAAATTCATTTATTTACTTAGAGTGTACTTTCATTTGTACATCATTAAATATTTTTATTCATCATTAATTTGTAAATAACTTGGTACTGTTAAGCGTTGCGAATAAATTGCTTCATTACATCAATACTTATTATAATAACCAGCAGATCCGCTTAAATATAATAAACATCAAATCATGTTCTTAATGCGGAAATAAACCGAAATTAGAAGTAACGTACTTAAGTAGAGTATTGAAATAAGATTATTTCTTGAGTATTTTCTTGCCAATTACATTAAGCCTTTACAAGACCGTTGAGATGGGCAACACGAGACAATATATACAGTTCAACATCAAACACTTAAAAATAATTCTTCGTTAAATGGGAAATCCCGACCTATATGGCAAACTGTTAATTGGTTAAACAGTATTAATTCTTTCAAATGAATAATTATTTCATTACTTTAATAGTTATAGCGAAAAAAGACTGAACTAAAATAAAACACCTTTCTTTACGGGCAAATTAACGTATCTTACAAGAATATTTTAAATCCAAAGTTTAAAAATAATATAGTCTAAAACGCGAACTACTAAAATAAACCCCAAAATAAGAACACATTTCATTGTTTAATTTTAGTGAAAGTAATGCGGTAAAATCATTTTTTTTTTACTTTTTAATATACGTAGTAGGTAACTACTAAAAGGTGCAATAAAATAACGATGCAAACAAAGAGACGTTTCTTATCGAATGTGAAATGTTCCGTTTCGCTATCCCTCCCATGACACTTTACCTTATATTGTATTCGACATGAGCTCATTATATACACTTCCCACGAATCCCACGGAATCTCTACATAGAATCCGTGGAATAGTTCTAAACGATTCTTACTCGTACCTTTCAATTTATAAACTGACGGAGTTTTTTATAAGCCGTTTACGCTCAGAATGCCAACCTCGCAAAATGCCACAATCAGATGTTATACATATAAAAAAGGAAATAAATAAAAATTTAAAGATACGTACTGTTTATAAAGATTTTACCAAGTAAATTAGACAATGTTAAGTTAGAAATAATCAATATGAAATCTCCATAACCACGCTGCGAATATTCACAGGTATATTCACCTGTCCCTTGTATTGAGGCTTTGAAGAGATCTTTAGATTCGTAGGTATAGACTATGTTTATTTCAAACTAATTTATATCAGCGTCTCAAGTTCAAGAAAACAAAGTATTAGATCCGGAGCAGTAACATTTCCCGCACAAGTTGGTCTACCTCCTATTTTATTAACTGCAAGAAATTGGATTACAGTCTTCGTTAAATTATAACTTTGAATTCATGTAAAATTTCACTGTAAACTGTTTAGCAATTTTTTCTAACACTGCTGGCTGCACTAAACGACATTGCCTATAACTTTAAATAAATGTCCGAAATAAAAGTCACTACAAATATTGTTGTAAAAGATAGTATATTAATTATTAAAGTCAAATTTTAATACTTTATTTTAGTCGAAGCTCAAGGTTTATAAACTACTAGCTTTTGCGTGCGACTTCGTCCGCGTGGAATAGTTACATTGGCCTAACTTTAAAAGACAGACATATGCTGTCGCAGACTTTTTCGTAGACCTTTAAAAGGGAAATAATACTCTGATACATGACTTTTGCGAAACTTTAACCGTTTACGCAGCGTACGCAGGGAAGCCAAGTATGAAACAATACCCCCGATTTTGAAACATTCTTCATAACTGCTCCGCTTCTATTGCTCGTAACGTGATAATATATAGCCTATAGCCTTTCTCGATATATAAGTTATCTAACATTGCAAGAATTTTTCAAATCGAACCAGTAGTTTCTGAGATTAGCACGTTCAAACAAACAATCTCTTTATATATCAGTATAGATAGATGACCGACTCCTTCGATGTCTCACTTCTACTGACCATAGACACATACTTCGGATGAAACCATCATATTATTATAATTATCAAAATTTTAAAACCCTATCGAATACCGCATCGAATATCTGGTCCACGTAGGGGGCGGATACTCGATTGATATTTAACTGGCGTGGCTTAAATGGCGAGAGTGACCCATTAAGAATGGAGACTCAAAGTAGAAAACGTCTAGAGCCGCTTCCGAGGTTATCGCCGGAGCTGACTGGGTGGTACAGCGTTAGGTTAGCTCCCCAGAGATTCGCAGAGGTGTTGCTAGCTCTCATGAAAGAGCTAAGATGGATAGCAACTCTCGGCATCCAATATTCGGTCACATTCCTGGGCATGAGCTGTAGTGGCCGATCTGGAGATCTCTGAATAGGCTTCGGACGCAAACTGGCTGCAGCGAGGAAAATTTGGCTAGATGGGGTTTTTTGGGTGGTCAGGACATTGATTGCCTTTGTGGTTCGGTCTAAACGATGGCCCATCTGACATCGTGCTCGGCGTGCCCTTCCAGCTGCACGCGGGAGGACCTAATGATAGCGTCAGATAATGCTGTCGCTGTGGCTGCTTTCTGGGCCGCTAAAATTTAAATGTGTGTTTACCTTCGACACGCTAAGAAGAAGCGCTAGGTGTTTGCATACGGCCCGCCAGTGGTGAGGAGTTGAGCAGACAGGCTCCCACCGGCTTGTCAGAAAATACTTGAACGGGACGTACACTTAGAAAATTGATGGTGAGATTGAAAGACACTGATAATAATAACTAATAGTTCATTCTGATAAGAAACGTCCCTCCGTCTCTACCCTTACTTAGGAACGCAAAAAAGACATGGACACTAACAGCTGCATTGGTTCACAAGTTCAAAGTCGCTTAGCGGGCAATGGAGCAAGTAATGATCTGGGGGGTTACCGCCATCTCTTAAAACACAGTGTTACAATAATATTACTTCGTCTATAATAATATACTACGTATCATTATAACAAAACTGTTTTAAGAGATTGTGGTTACCCCCCAGGAATCTCCTAGGGATTAAATTAGAAATGATGTTACTAGTAAATAACTATAGTTACTCATATAGCTAGCCGGATTAGCAAGTTTTAATGGCTGTGGGCCGGTCACGTATATCGCTGAACCGATAACCATTGGATGTGACGAATTCTGGATTAAAGATCGCGTATTGGCAATCGTAGCATAGGATACCCTCCGTCTCGATAGACCGATGAAGGACTCGGATAATTAATTTCACTTTGATTAATAATATAATTGGAATAAAGAATTCCCAATAAACCACATGAATGTATTCTTTATTATGAAATGAATATCTGAATTATTTATTGAAGTTATAAAAAAATCCCTATTTTCCTATGACAATGGCTTAAAAGCTAGTTTTAATTGTAATGTCAAATAATATTCATTATGTTACGTCGCGGTGACGGCAGCATTAAACAGAATGCCATAAAGATTGCTAAAATTGCAATTACATATTCATTTTTAGCTCATTATATATGGGTATATAAGGGGTACCTTCCAGTGCGGATTGGCTAAATTCTCTCACAACCTTTGAATTTCTACGTAAACGTACACAGGCTTCCTCCCGTGTTTCCATTATATCTATAATAATATATATAAATATACGAAAATAAATTACCTACAGAAATTTCAAATATGTTACCAATCCTCATACCTATAAAGGCATTCATAAAGTAAGAGTGAATGAAAGAGTACAAAGGTTTATTTTTGTTTCACCAGATTCAAGTCTCTAAACATGGTACTTTTGAATGTTATTTTATTTTGTTTGTATGTAATTTATAAAATAAGAAGTCATTTTTTTATTGATAAATGAAATTGATAATATAAGTTAGTAACGTATCGGCACGATACTTATCCTTGATTCGATGGACTTTCACTCTGAATAATAAATGATTGTTCTTCTGACGTAACCTGCAACTATTTTAAATGAGTCCCACAGAACACTCGGCACACTTTATGAATCAATAGCTAATATTAACCAGGCGCTGAAAAGATGCACATGACAAATGTGTATATTTCTATGCCTACACACGTCACGTTTGCATGGTTAATATAACACTGCTCCGAATATTTTTTTGTTTCAAACAAAAAATAGGATAAATAGTATTAATATTACCTATTGATTGATAAGAAACATATATGAAGCTATTAAACGATAATATATCACTTTAATGTCAGTATCTGAATATTATCAAACCGGATTTTTTTAAAAGAATAACAATTACTGACGAAAAGGTATACTAGTGAGGAAGTACCTTCCGCAAGTAGAGACTGGCGGCAGTATTTAGTCGGAGAGTTTGTGGTACCTATGTACATTAAACATTTTGTCTTACAAAAAATATAAAGCTACATAAATATTTCGACATTGCAAGCTAAATCACCCGATTTTCCATAGATATGGGTTATCGCGCTAATCCTAAATCAATGTGATTGTCCAAAAAAAATATGATTCAGGGGGCCGGCTTAACGCAGGGTTGCCAAACGTACTAGGTTCCTCGTACAAGTACGAGATTTGGGGTCTTCCGTACGAGGTACGAGGACACTTTCAACCTCGTACAATTTTGTACAAGATTTTGTAATGTGACCATGCTTCATATGAGAAACTAGTAAAATCCATCATAACTTGAACTTTTAACACACAAAAACATTGGTCGCATTTAGGCGATCATTGTCTGTAGCTATGTCAACCGAAAAAACGACGATTAATAAAATATTTTGTCCTCCGTGTTAATCGTCTCTAACACAAAGTGATGTTTTTTTTAGTAGCAAACTGGTAAATTTTTTTTATTTTATATAGTATTTTAATGATGAAAGCGTTTTTTTTGATGTACGAGGTTCGAAAGTTAAAGTACGAGATTTTTAGGTGCTTATGTACGAGGAATTTTGTTTCGGGGTTGGCAACACTGGCTTAACGTGTTAAGCCGTCGGTCTCGGCTACAATCTTAGGATGGTAGTTGTTAACACCCAGTAATCCTTATTGTACTAGCGTGGTGCGGTCCAATCTCCCCACAGCAATGCTATGCGGGGAGGCCTGTACCCTGCAGTAAGCCGTTATGGGTCGATAATCATGAAAATCTTATAATAAACTGGCGCTTTAATATAATATCTAGCCGCCTGGTAGTTAGGTAAGGAACTCGAGTATAACTAAGTGCCTTAAACAAGTTAATTACATATTACCTGTAGCCAGTGGCGACGACGATGTTCGGTAAAACGCTGGAACCGTTTGCAATTTATGTGCATCGCATGGCTCAATGGATGCACTAATAACATCCTAGGCTAATAACACCATGCCACTGGCAACGCGATCACGTCCACTCGTGTTTAATCTTTCGCAATAGATACCTTCTATGAATTCTTGCATCGAATAAATACCATCGTCTTGCTTTCTTTACTTTTAGTATTAAAGTAAAACGTATCAATGTCTGGAATGTTCATTAATTGATCCGTTTTAATTTTCGATTTCGTTATTCATATCGTAAACATTGGCACATAGCTAGTGTATAATAAAAGAAGCATCTATAAATAAGTTTATGGTTTCATTATTTTTATAAGATAATAATTAAACGCTATTTTTGTTTTTATCTCAAGGTCGAGTATTTATTACTATGTGACGAATATGATCAGGGTCTCTCTGTGGGAGGTATATTCTCACCGGTCAGCGAGCGATAGGTGGGAGTAAGTGAGACGAGTAGTGGTGTCCTAAAAATGTGATCTCTCAAAATATAATATGCTATAGATATTTGTGTACGTACTCACCTGGCGAACGAGCCAAGTAGTCAAACGTAGTCCTGCCCGGCACGTCGCTGGCGCATCTAGCGTTCCAGCCCGATGTGTAGATCAATCGTGAGTCACTTTCTGTTATATGCCTTGTGTTGATTTTGATCAAAAACAATCGGAATTTATTATTTTTTTCAACAGCTTTTGTTGTATTTAAAGCATACGAAGGCAACATATTAATATACATTATACTTATGTATTGTATTGTTATTAATATTAATGCATAACATTACAATGTAGGTACTTATGCCAAGATTTGTGTAACTTCCGTGATGAGTTTTTGGACAGTTTAATACGTCTTAAATTCCTGGTAGGTTTCAGTGCTGATTTCAAGGGTTTGATTATTTATAAGAGACAATAAAGTGTAAGTGTAAAACACAAAATATATATATTATGTACGACCCCAGAGATGATCCTCTAGAGCGTCGGTGGCTCAATGGTGTGGACTGTTGACCTCCTCCCAGGAGGGCTGAGGTTCAAATCCTGCCACGTACCAATGTGTTTTCGAAATAATATGTACGTAATCTGAAACTCTTACGGTGAAGCAAACCATCGTGAGGAAACCTGCGCACTCCTGCGAAGTGATTCCAAGGGTGTGCGAGAAGTCGGCCAATCAGCACTGGGCCTACGTGACCGACTAAGGCCTTATCACCCTTAGGGGTAGACTCGTGCCCCTCAGTGGGGACGTTCAATGAGCTGATGATGATGATGATGCACGACCATCTAGTGTAATGGTTAAGACGTGGGCTCTTCCATTCTGGGTTCGATCCCCGGGCAGTACAAACATTGTGTCTATAAACATGTTTACAAAAAAATGGTATGTATGTATGTTTATCAGTCATTTAGTATCTATACAGGATAATGCTTAGTTTGGAGCTAGTTGACGCTGTGTGAATGTCAGTGGATATATTTATTGCACGTCATTTCCTGAAGCAATGACAATGGTCATGGTGATCCAACTGATATGGCGTATAGAGGGACGTCTAACACTAAGCATAGATATAATTTAATATTTATGTCTGATATTCTTATTTAAAATTCAAATTCCACGAGTGTATCTAAAACGTACCTAATCGGAAGTTTTACACTATCGGAGTTCGTCACATAAGTAATGTATATAACCTTATTGTATGTGTAAAAGGTACTTTGGTAAATCAGCGTTTGTGATTAAAGTGATGAAGCCTTATGTTCAATTGAATGCAATTATATTTTTAACAACATGCTTGAACTTCATTTATGATTATTGAAATGTAGTTCTATGATCTCTTAAATTAATGACCCTACCTAGGATATTGTTTTGGTTGGCTGGATTCAAAGCCAAAACTATTTTTTAACTTAAGCTCGCTAAAATACTCTTCAACATGTTTGAATATAAAATTTCATACAATTACAGCAAAAAATATTATGATTATGACAAGCCCTTCAGTGTTTCAACATGTTGAGAAAAGCGTCCTTTGTAGATACACATAAAACATACTATAATACTCTAGAAGAGTAGTTACACCCATCGATTTTTATAGGTAATAAATACCTATGCTACACGTGCACTAAGTATTTTTTCATATCTAGTATTGAGATATATTTATTCTCCGTTTATATTCAATTAATAACTACCGCCTACGCCGGGGTCAGCGCAAATACGATTTGTTTGTTTTAATGATATCACCCCAATTACAGAAATTAATAGGCAAAAATATTACATAGCTGTAAGGACGAGAATAAAACGCCGCGTAGGCGTTGGTTTTGATGGAGTATACCTTAAAAGATCTGTTTTATTCGATAGCTATATTAACCATCCAATGGGTGATACTTTATATCAATCAAAGGAAACATCGTGACTCATAGAAATCATGATCTAAGTGGACCGTGATCAAGAACAGTAATTGAAAGTTTGAGATTTGGGTAGGCACTCCCGAAATAAGTAATGCTTGTATCTTGAAGGAAAAATTTAATACAAAGGTTAACTAAAAAAAATTACTCTAATAATTCATGCAAATATCTCCTTTAGCATTATTCTGTACAGCTTGCGGAGTAACAAAAAATGAATGCAGCCCACACAACAATATATATACACAAAGTCTATCTACATAATACTGATATACTCATCTTAAATTGTATGAAGAATTTATATCCAAGAAACTTCTGTTTTTTCGGTATTCTGGCCTCCTTCCAATAGCGTGGTAGGCAGGACTAAATTAAAGAAAACTGTGTCATACACAATAGTGCGTCTAAAGAGTTGAGCACAGACATTTACGATGTAAGATTGCATATCATGCTCACCTGTACGTCTTCTGTAAAATATTTGTGTTGAGATATGAGATTGCGTCATTAAAAGTATTTTTGAATTTAAGTCATCACGAAAACAAAAAATGATCATGTATCCAAGAGCAACTCCAATATACTCTGTCGGCACTTGTAATTTACAAGGGACCTCCTAAGAAGTGATAAAAGAATCTTGGCAAGCAAAACGTATTTGAAAATAATAAATAGATAAGTATAGGTAAACTAATATTTTTATTTGTTACAGGTCAGAAGAAAGTAGTGTGGCCACCTGTACCCGAAACGAACGGGTACCATCAATCACAACAGGTATCTACATCATACTTACTAAGTACTTATGCTTAATTTTACTTTAAATATATTCACAATCTTTGTACATATTTATAAGAGGGCAAAGGAAGCGCTGCACATAGCATTGCTTAGATTGCGGGAAAGAATTGCATGCACTTGGTTGGATCGTATATATTTAGAACACGACATTTATTTCAATTCTCACTTACTAGCAGTTCCTTGGCAAGCAACTGTTATATACCTACCTAATTATTCTATAAATTTGGCAATATTAAAAAACTCAAATTGCATTAAAATACTTAGCTATGTATTGTGAATACCGACAGCAAAGTCCTGCCTACCACAACAACGTGCAGCGCTCTGCACAACAAGAGTCGCCTCAACAGCCACATTACCAACAGCCACAGGCGCACTACCAACCACCCCAGACACAACACCACCAACCCCAGCCGCAATACCACCACCCCCAGTCACAGCCGGCATACTGCGAAGGGCGTCGTCAAGAAGCCACGGGCCTCAGCAAGCTTATTCCCGTAGGGCCAGGCGTGACTGCATCCTCTACTTCCCCTTACGCCAAGGACCCCCATCTCCTGGAGTGGCTCAACCCTACCGACAGCCTAACAGCCGTTGGGCCCCCGTGCCAGCTCCCCTTTCTCCGCAGGTATTCAAGGAGCAATGGATCTTCGTCGTCTATAAACTTAGCTCGCAAACATTTCTAATATTAATATGATTTTAGTATGCAGTGTCAATTCACAGCTTTTTTTTAAAACAATTACAAAACTAAAATAGTATCTAATATTGATGGTATCTGATCTGTGCTACTTTAATTTTAAAAGACTAGTGTAACTAGTGCACCTTGTTTTATAACCACATTAGGTACGCTCCCGCTATAACTATGCTTTTTACAGCATAGGGAATGGTATCATAAATCTGCGTTATGTTTGTCACTAACACCGTTCGTTTCTAAAGTTTTTTCTGCTTTTTCCTGTAGAAGTACTATCGAAAGTACCTATATAAATTACCTACTCTCATATTTTAAAATATTTATGAATTTTTAGATTTAGTAACTGTAAACCCTTTCAATATACCGATAATTAAACGTGTAATAACATTTCAGTTTTAACCAATTAACTTATATATAACATGTACCTATGTGTAACATTTAACTTAAACAATCAGACAGCAAAATTTTTAGATTAGACTATTTTTAAACTGTGTCATTAAATATTCAAGTAATTTTCAAATCACACTAGAAATATATTTCAGATTAAGATTTATTTTTTCCGTACATTGCAAAAAGGTAAAATTAATTACCATTAAAGGTACAATTTAAAAGGAATTTCTATCCTATATTTTAATTTATGTTGAGGGGTCACCAGGAACCTCAAAGTGCTGTGAAGTGCTGGAGATAAAATTAGATTATTTTAGAATGTTATTTAATTTTATCTTCAGCACAACCGATACAATTATAATTTGTTTATAATTATTACGTAATTCATATTCATTTATTAATTATATTTTGTGGTTTACAAATATGTTAGTTATGTCATTGGTACATTACATACATACTGGTTTATATGAGAAATCTTATACACTTGTTCATATGAGAAATCTTATCTAGTAGCTTTGTAGAGCTATTTAGAAATGTATTATTAAATAAATAAATCTAGTTCGTTGTTGTCTACAATCTGATTGGTAATAATACAATACGTATTACGATTGTTTAACGAGCTTCTCTATAACATACATTGAATATTTTCTCTAATTCTGTAACGTTGTAATTCTCAATAAAAGATAAATACTAGCATTGAGTTTATTACCATGCCATTGTGCATTATTTATGTTAACGTCCTGTTATTTTAATTTTCAAGCAGCTGCATGCTTGGTACACATGCCTATTCACGATTATTTCTAACTATACTGGTGATTTTACATAATAAAATATTAAGACTGATTTGTATAATCAGATACAGGGTTCCCAGCCGGGCTACGCTCCGTCGCAGCAGTACGCGCCGCAACCGCAGTACTCGCCGCAACCGCAGCATTCGCCCCAGCCGCAGTATTCTCCTCAGTACTCCGAGCCCGCGTACCAACCACCGCAGAGGCAATACGAGCCACGCCGTCAACGATAACGCTCCGTCAGCAGCCACCGGTGCACCAAAAACACCACCGGTGTTCTCTAGCCAACCCGCCACAGCGTCATTCCAAGGTACTCTCCAGTATTAGGTGCTAAAACCAAGGGGTTACTAAAGGGGTAGTAGCAGTAGTCCGGGTGACCGGTCTTCTTTACTAAAACTTTGCAACGGAGCAAAGCAAAACTTAATTAAGGGATTTGTGCAAGTTCTTTTTTGTTTTTTATAAGAATAACTTAACTCTACAGTCAATTTAATTTGGTGTAATGTTAAATATAGCAAAACACTTAAATAAAACAATAGATTTTTCTAGAAACGTTCTAAACGGCATATTATATTTGAAATTTCTTAAACCATCAAGCAGAAGGTACACCCTATTCATATAAAGAAAGTATATTGTCTCAACACCAGTTAAGTTTTGTTCTGTCGCAATAACCTTTCACATTATTTTAGTAAGTATCCGTAAAGAAACAACTGTTTTCTCGGGTTTTAGCTCCGACATAGTTACGAAGAAACTATCTTTTTACTAGCAATATTAACCACCTAATAGTTCCAATATAATACACGTTATGATAATAATTAAAACTGGAGTAAAATAAAAATGATACGAGAATAACTACCATGTAAGATAAGCGCTAAATGTTCAGGTCGTCGGTCCTTTGTTTTAATAACAGTTATTGCATTATTTTATCAACGTATTCCCATTTGGTATATTTATAGGTACATACTTGTACATGGATATTATTGTATCTATACATTTATCAAAAGAATTGTTAAGCTTTAGGTAGGTACTGTGGCTAACTAACCAGTGCTTACCAGGGAACTTTACTAATACACTCATAATTGTTTAGTCCCGGTTTGTGCATAAATTCATCTTAGTATTACTATTTGATAATGTATTTTTAGTTAGTTGATATAAAATAACACTTCTTGTGCAGACTCCGTCTTTATATTGCCCTTTGTTTAGCACCTACTTTGAAAGACTTCTACGAGCACTTAAAATTTACAACAGTTGATATTACTGTACTAAATTCTACGGTGGGGGGGTCTGTAAATCAAATAAACTTCGTACATATGCCATTCTTACTTACTTTACTGTAATGATTTGTCGTAACTTTGCAGAATATTCGCGATATCTTGTTGCGTGAAAACGAAATACTTTCCTAAGCTGCCCACCTACGTCCGGTAATCGATGACCGTTTTTAGTAAAAATAAAAGAGCATGCTCATTATAATAGAGAAATGCATACATTCTACAAAAAATATGTCAGAAATATACGATAGGGAGGTTTTTGTCATCGACCACATATATGGGTGTTTGTATCTGTAGTAGAAAAATATGGGACGTACCAATGGTCCCCCAAAAGATCGAACCTATTCTCAAAATGTGTTTGCGGCAGGCGGCGTCAATATGCGTGGGACCAGAAATGGCCACCGCAGTCGGTGAAAGAGGCTGTGGCCGCAGAGAACGAGGCAAGAAGACAGCTTGCCAAGGGTCCTGCCTGCAGACCGCGCAAGGTATCACCTATAATAATAAGGCTAACCCACATACTAATATCAATTTAAATATAACGCTAATATTTAGAACAATTACCTATATAATAATAATAAAATACCTTATTTACAAATCATGCATACGTGTGCGTTACCCTAGCAGGAAAGTATGTCGTAGAGTGATATGAGTGCTATGTTTTGTGCAAATTTATATGTGCGTCCAGCCGTTTAGGAATAAATCGAAAAAAACGGTTCCTGCTAGGGTAACGTTTTTGTAGCAGGAAAATTTTTAACAAAACATCGGAGAGAAAAAATAATTAGTCCATTAGAAAGCTTATGTTTGTGCATGAATGTGCGCCAAAAATTATATATGTGCGCCTTCAGGTTTTTGAAATATTCAACTTTTTAATATTCCTGCTAGGGTAGATAACGTTTTACAAAATCGCATATCTCGAAAACTATTGCATGTGCGTTTACGAAAAAAAAGTGCATAAATAGCTCTTACATGTGCCAATATGTGCCGGAATTTTAAACAAGAAAAAAATTTAGATTTTAAGTTATAGCGATTTTTAAGAAATTAAAAAAATAAATGTAGCCTCTTTATAAAAAGACCGATAAGCTCATAAAAATGCATTTAATCCGTCTTGAGACGCAGAATATGTGTAGCAAGTTTCAATAGTGCACATTCATTAGTTGTTGAGTAATATGAGAAAAACTAAACAAAAAACCTATCATGAGTTTGACGTGCACATACAAGAAACCGGTTCAATCTAAGATGTGCGAGTGTGAACCATGATAATGTGCATATTGTCAACTAATATTGTGAAAATTTTCAACCAAGCCAACACGTCCAATTGTTGTAAAAAGCCCTTTGCATTATTCAAGATGGAGTACTGTTTACATATCTTTCTCCCTCTAATTAATACCTCAGTTACCTGTCCTTTTTGCTACAAGCAATACGTATTATGTCATAGCTGGTGCGCGCGGCCAGAGTTAATAAATAGTTCATTGATAGTTATTTTAACTTTGACATGGTGTCACACTTATCTTCAAATTATTATAGAGTTTTATTGTGTGACGGTGATCAATAATACCTCAACTCTAAAAAAAGAATGAAGAGAAGTACTAAAATAATTGTGCAAGTCGTGTGGAGTTTATGTGAGAAGAAAAATACGAACATAATTAACATATGTTCGTATCATATAAGCATAATAACTTTAAAGCACATTCTCACACTAAAATTTCGTATTTTATATTGTTTTTCAATACATTCTTTATTATTTCCATTTGTACTACCCAATTTTATGAAATTTACTAAAAATATGGAAACATGGAATGTACAAGGAAAGCTTCGGTACGAGAAGAATGGCGAGAAATAATGGCTTAATAATAATAATGGCATAATGGCTAACGGACTAATTATTTTTTCTCTCCGATGTTTTGTTAAAAATGTTCCAGCTAGAAAAACGTTACCCTAGCAGGAACCGTTTTTTTCGATTTATTCCTAAACGGCTGAATGCACATATATAATATTTGGCGCACATATATAGTAAATTGAGCAGAAAACATAGGTACCACTCATATCACTCTACGACATACTTTCCTGCTAGGGTAACGCACACCATGCAGACACATTCGTAAAGACGCAGTTGCTACTTGATGGGCAACAACGTTATAATAATATACAACAGACTGTATAAAATGGTAAGCGATTTGATGAAATTATCAATTATTTATCATAGCTATAGGTAATTGATAATTTCATTAAATGTATGGTTCATAAAAGAGATTCAGGTCGCTTGTTGTGGTGACTTCAACTGTAACGCTAGTGTGAACGGGCATAGGTGCGAAATCGAGACAAAGATGCAAATTATCTCTAGGTCATTCATCTGATGAAGTAAGTTCCAATCGGCAACTAAAAGCATTGAAGGAGGTCTCTGTCAGCATTAGGAATCGAATGGTTCAGATGATGAGCATGCACTTTTATACACATACCTGCCAACTCTCGATTCCTAAGCATCCATCTTAATTTTTAAATTCAATTGGATATTACGTGCTAAAATAAAGTTCTAGATCTTCTTTTTATTGATTTTGATATTTATAAAATTCAAATTAACCAATTAACCGCCGGTATCTCTGACACAATAGAAAGTCTATTGTGTCTGTTGTATATGCAACATCGGCGGTTAAAAAGGGTTAAGAATTTTTGTGACTTCACCCATACAGTTTCATCAATTTTAATAGATAAGTAGGTAGGTACTTGTATTTTCTCTCTTCTACCTATTGGAGTCCACAGCCGGACACAGGTCTCCACCATTTTGCACAAGATATCTCGGTCCTCCGTTTTCCTCATCCAGCCTCCACCAGCGACCACGAGGGCCCTACGCTTGCTAAGACGCGGTCTCCACTTCAGAACTCGTTTGCTCCAACCACAGAACTGATAATAAGAGATATTATTAATTCTGTAGCTCCAACGCTCATTGGTTCCGCGACATATGTGACCGACCCACTGCCACTTCAACTTGCTGATCCGGCGAGCTATGTTTGTAAACTTAATTCTATTAATGATAAAATGTTTCTAATTAAGAATCCGAGCTTAGATCGCTCGACTATTGCCCTTTGAGTGTCTTAAAATTGTGAACCAATACCGCAATCAGTGTCCGTGACTCAGCTGCATATGTAAGTACCTACGGGTAGGACGCATTGCTCAGCCTTTTTTTAAGCAAAATGGAATCGTCGACGTGGTTTGCCGAATGCCAACCCAACTGAATTCTCCTACTAGCTTCTCGCATTAAGTTATACCGGCCAAGTTAGGTAGTTTAGCCCAAGTAAACGTACTGTAACGTATAAGGTACCTACTGGTTGTCACACATGGTCACTAAACATGACCAGGCGAAGCCCAATTCGTCGTGAATATTTATTTAGGTTGTTGCATTTTATTTCGCACAACATAGATGAAACAAAAAACACAGATTTCCCGTCTGTGGAAGAAAAATACAGTAGGTATTTTTCTTCCACAGACGGGAAATCTCCATTGACGCGTTATGCAGACTAGTCCAGGGTCAAGATACTCTCCATAGCGTTAATAAACAGTTTCAGGGATTTCACATCGCCACTTCTTACGCCGCGATACAAGAATGGATGGGTGTGCCCATTCGTCTTTGACCTGAACGGACATCGTCGAAGTGTTGAGAAGACATTTCCTTTAAATGTGTAACGTTAATAATTTTCGTTTTCCTAATGAATTACTAGAATGAGTTTCTAATCTACTACGATTGCAAGCGTTTTGAACGTCATTTATGTTCTTTCTCCATTTCCAAACTTTTGGTAAGAATTCAACCTGTTGCAACTGCAAATTGAGTTACTCACTAGGTATGTCAACAGGAACAAAGAAAATATGAAATTTAAAAGCCGGTCTGGGTGAACCGAAACGATACGAACGTGTTTCTTTTGAGTGGAACTAAACCGATAGAAATTCACTTCATACCGTTAAATAGAATCTTACCGTTACAGTCCTATTTCGGTGCGCTCCCGGATTGCTAGATATAAAACATTGAATACGTACCTATAGGTATTGTTAGTGAACTCATGTGAAAATAATGTGCTAAGTTTTGTTTTTAATTTTGTAGGTAGGCAAACGGGCAGACGCATATCTGATGTTAAGTACCAACTTTGTAGAAGCAAAGCTTTGCTGACTTTTAAAAACGGCTATAGAAAAGGATATATATAGGGAGGTGGAAAGGGGAGTGAGCGACTCGACTAAACAACGCTAAGCGTAGTTTTACGCTGGTTTTTCGGCTAAGCCGGCCCATTTGTGCCGTAAAATGACTCTTCCATAATTATTTTGTTTTTATTTTCGAAGAATGTTCCATCACAATCACGAATCCTCAGACATTCACACAGCGCCATCTGGAATCAGGAACTCAACAAGAGATCATGAACTTGTTTTAAATACCTACTCATCTCTACAGGCATTTATACATCAAATCCGATACAAACACAAATGTTCATTCACACAAATGTTGTGTGTGTGAAAACTCTCGATTTATGATACCATAAATCTTGTGTCTTGCCTGAAAATACCATAATTGTATTATTCAAGTTCCCCATGCTTTTAATCTAGATATTGTAAATATGATATTGCTCGATCTTAACTTTAAGCTTGATTGCTAAATAATTCGTATTCTTTTAAGTACAAATATACATTTTAATGGACTGATTCACTTGGTAAAGATAAGTATTTATCTTTACATAAAGACAATTTAAATAATAATAATATTAAATGGTTGGATGGTAAAAATAAAAATAATATTAAATGGTTACGATATTTATTAACAATCAAACAACGGACCGAAACTTCTAAGATAACCTCGCAATCAGTAAGTAGCGAGGCTCAAGTTAAATTAAACCGTTATCTGTTTTAGCTTCGGCAATTGTCGCTTGCTGAATTAGTTGCCATGAACGAGGTGTAGGAGTTGTATCGTCTGTCCCAACCGCACATAGCCGGACTTAATGCTTCAGTCGTAAGTGCTCTTCGGGACAGTGTGTCAGCCTCTCTATTAACAGACTCCGGCACTCTGTGGAGGGATCCACCATAGAATAGTCTCACTTAAGTCCTTCGTCGTCTTTTCTATGTAGCAACACCATAACTTATATTAGGTTTAGGCTTTGCATTATTCTTCTATGGGTAGACAAGACCATATATTCCATACTCATATACCCACAACTTACAAAGTTGAAGATAAATAATATGCGGAAATACTTACTATGTTGATTGTTTGTATTGATCTGCTTCGATATTTTTGTATGATACCATTATTCAAAAATATAATTATTAAATACTGATAACGTTCATAATTGTTAAGATCACAATATTTTTCATGGAAGTAACTATTACTATATATATATATATATTATAATATATATATATATATATATATATATATATATACACAGGCACTTTGTCCACAGATATACATTACAAAATATAAATTGTGTTTCGTCAGTTATAATATTTGTTCTAGTTGTCGACCTATAAACATCACATTATCATGTAATCGTCTTAACAATACACAGACTTCCATTCTTCTTGTTCTACCTATAGCTTTGCGGAGTAGCCATCGCAAGGATGCATGAATGTTAAAACAACATAATGAGCATCTGGTCTCGTATGTGAAACGTTGATTTAATTGCCTTGCTTTATTTTCTAGGTAAAAAAGGACTATTCTGCATTCTTCGCGCAACACGCCCTCAACCACAACTACCCGGGATACCGCGCGCCACCCGGCACGCAGCACTTTGAAGAATATTCAGGCCGATCTTCTTACTAATTAATGATACAGTGTAGTATAACTACATTACTATAATAGCATCATACTCAGCTACATAATACTCATTTGGAATAATTTTATACATACAATAAAATCTCAAGTATCGTTACTTAGAAACAGTACCCAATAAACTCACTACAAATGTGTTAGCGTGTCTAAAATATATTTTGGGGAATACACATTAGTAGGAGGGATCATCAAATAATTAGTTCTTCATTTACGCATTTCATATCATATAAACAAAATACCTGGTGAAGCGCAGTATCAGAAGAATTTGCTTCAAATATAAGTACTTGTATAGACTTTAGTACTAAAGTCTTGAGGCATGTACGAATTCGGATAAGAATATAATTTACAATCGATACTAATATAATTAATTATTTTTAACCATTAACTAGTATGTAAGAAAAACGTTATAAATAAAAAAACAATCATAATATATCTTTATAACATAACTTTATCACAACTTTGATCGATGTAAATTGTGCGGCTTTGATTGCGAACGTATTAAGCGAAATATTTTGTTAATGCTTTTCATGCAAAATGTATATATAATGCTCAATGTTTAGGTACTGATATAACATTTAATAATTTTTACATATCTTTTGCCAATACAACTCTTAGCGCATAATGATATAGTTTGTACACAGAAAAACTATATAAATCGTGTAGGTACACTAGTCATTGAGAGATTACGTATTGGATATATACATAGAAATAAAAAATGTGTCATCAATTTGACAATATGTATTAATATTTCATTTTTCAATAAATTATTTGAAATATCAATGTTGTTTCAATAACACTCCTACAATAATAATACATTTAAAATTTAGGCAGCTGTCGAACAGACATTACACAAAATTTAAAAATAAATCGTCTCGGTAATAATCAATGATTTATGACAGTCTGTGCCTCATTATTATATATTTATATCAATGTGTACAGGGGCTTACAGGGTACTTCACAACGTGGGGTGCGTTACGTGGCAACGAAAAACGTCACAACGAATTACACAACAACGTAAGGTCACCATTACGAATTACGTTACCATGAATTAACGTTACCACGAAAAAAGTTACTACGAAATCACGCAATTACGAATAACGGAACCTCTAATTTACCTATACCAATTAATTAATTAAAAACACATATCTTACACAAAATAAAATACTAAGTATGTTCTATATTATTTGATTTGATTAAAAAGTTTTGAGCTGTGAAAAAATTATCAATTTCATGTAGAGCCAAACTTATGCATCTACACGACTTAACTCTACCGACCCTTACTTCAACAACTTAATATGTACGGCTTCACCACTAAGAAGACTTAAACACGATGTGATGCTGGAATCCTCATATTTGAAATATCAATGAAAACGAATTATAACAACGCTTAAAAATAGTCCTGAAATAGTCGTAAATAGTTAAAAAAATGAGAAAAATATAGTTAGCATTTTAGTTTCGGAGTTGTAGCTATAAAGTTCTATAGAGCTCTTAACCTAAAAAAAGGTTTCTAATAACGCCGTTGTTCAGAATTTTATAAGAAAAAATTTTTGTGCAGCTTCGCTGGCCTCGCGGGTTGTTGAGGTCTGTGACCTTCTACCCTTGCCTAATCAAAATGTATAAATTTGTAATAATACAAATACTGGCATAAAACACATTGATTAATAATAAAGTGATGTATTCAATGATTTTGTTTCAATCATTAGTATAAACAAATACAGTAGACCGACAATTACCTCAACGTCGCTCAACCGAACGACCGCTTATCCGAACAGTAACGCGGGAAAGTCAACCCGAATTAATAGCTATTATGATTACTAAGTCTGAAATCACCACTAGCATTACATAAAGTACAAGTTCAAATAATGAAAAAACATAGTTGAATGCTTTTGAAACGCTTACTTACTTAGATGTTGCCTTGCATTGGTTTGAAACACAAGCTGAATGAGACCAGAATACCGAATATCTGTTCTTCATAAATAATATAATAGAGTTTATTGATTACATCTCTTGTCTCGGTTGTCGAGCGCAGTGTGACGTTGATGGAGAATAATTCCTATTATTAGTTGGACTCCATTAAAGCCTCTGTCATGGCCAGCGTATCACTTACATCAGGTGAGCATCTTGACAGTCTACCTTGACAGTACACTCGGTAAAATAAAAAGTATGTGATCTAGATCGTTAGCGAGCAGGCTTCTGACGAAGATTCAAGACTTAAAGGGTTAATTGTACTTATGATACTACAAGATGGTCCAAACTGTTCTTTTCTATTTATTTTTGAAGATCTTGGTGTAAATATATTTTCATTTGAACCTGTACGTAAATATATAGCTGAATCATATACATACTAATATGGCATATTTAGAGTTCGATTATCCGAAAATACCGGTTTTCCGAACACCCTTTCCCCAATTAGTTCGGATAATCGATGCTCTACTATGAAAGAGATATACAATATTTGAAGTGAGGAGTACTGGGTAAATCGAAACTTCTAAATTAATAGTTCGAAAAGTTTGATTGTGCCTAAGTCAATGAACACATGTATTGGCACTGTCAACAAAGACTAGTGAATTATTTGCCGTATTTTGAAAAGCGTATATTTAAACGCTCTTCTGTGATTGGTCAAACTTTTAGAATCTTGCGAATGGATATTCGTAAATTTAACACGAGACGTTTCGAATTTATTGATGTATTAAAATGTAGGCGTAAAATAATACGAGAAATAAATTTCTAGTGTAGAATTCTATGAAAAGTAATAAATTTCCTACGAAATCAAAAAAATTGCAAACACATATTAAAACACAAAATATATGAAAATATTTTATTATAATACAACACATTTTTGTGTACAACCATGCCATGAATAAAAGCAAGTCCAAATGTCTTTGAGACGACAACGATTTAGAAAAGATTTAATCTATGTACAACAAATATAATTATACATCATAACAAACCTGATTTTACATATAGAGTGGCATTCAGATAATATTGTCGGCAACTTTACTTAAACGCTTAATATCACAGTGGTAACCAAATTACTTACAAATGCATGGCTACGACTATTGACTGCCTCGAACTCCACATCATTAAATTATAATTATAGTAGTAGTAGGTACCCCAAAATTTCAGCATAAACAATGGTAAAAATATACACATTAAATCGTTTTAGACTAAAATTTGGGTGTAAAAGTGAGAACAACTTCAGCAAATACGTATAAATTAACATTATTTCAGAATGAGTGCTTATAGTCTGTAACAAAAAATTAACAGTTCAATGCTAGTAGGTTTCATTTTTGTTAACAATTACAATAATTTAAATATATTTTTTATTTACAAGTTTCTCGTCTGAGTATATTTATAACATTAATGATTTATTAATTTCCATAAACACGTATTACATTACGTTCGACTGACGATCACCAAATCCTATGTACGTGATATTTATTTTACAAGGATACATGTTTTGATTCCGTAATCGGTGATGGTGTGAAGCAAACGGTGAAGAGCAATGGCATGGTGGTACTCTTCTTAAAAAAAGATGATTAAACCTTGTTGTATAATTATAGACCAATCACGCTATTGAACCACATTTACAAGTTGTTTCCACGAGTCGTCACGAAGATACCTCGCGCGTAGTTTACACGACTTGGTTTTATATAAACAATAATATACTTTTAAACGCGTAGGTTACTGCTAGGGAACGGTTCGTATGAAAATCATTAGGAGGCCTTCGTTCAGCAATGGACACTTTAGGCTGTAATGATGATGATGTTTTTATTGTATTGATTTATTAGTTCCCTTCGAGGAGTTCACACTTTATAACTTTTAAATTTAGAAGGATATTTTGCCGAGACCTGCTGATGAGCTTAACAACTTCACCGGGTAAGCATGAGCCGATAGAAAGTCGACAATGAGCATTAGGGCGTCCTAGAGTAGGCCACAGAAATCAACTTAGAGCGTCGCAGTAAGAGTAAAATACTGAACAATAATGATAAAAGTTCTATTGTCAACTAATAATACAAGACTTTTGTAGTCCTAGCCGTCCAGGTTTACTATGTGGAACGAAAGTAAAAGCTATCGCCAGGAATCTCAATAATCCCCATATAAAATAAATATTAATATAACGAAATTATTTGAAGGCTTAGTTACCTAAGTAACTTTTACCTAAAGGGAATATTAAAATTCATGCCAATTGCAATAGCGAAGGATCAGTCTTCTTTGCTCGCTACTTGCTTTATCTATTAGCTAAATCCATCCGATAAAAACAGGCAATGACAGACAGGCATGTATTGTACGCAACAAGTTGAGATGGCAATTTTCTAGTGATGCGACATCGCTTACTAGGCATAGTAAGCGACAATTCGAGATGGTAATCTGCGATTGACTTGAGGCGCGGGGTATGTGACACCCCGCAGACCGCACGTCACCCGCGCTCGCCGTAGTATTAGCGCTGCACTGCAATCGGCATTATTCAGTTTAGGCTATTATAGTAAAAGCACTTATAACCACACTAAAATTTACGTTGCCGATTACCAAACAAGTATCATTAATTATTTATTTATGGATATAATGAATGGTAAGAAAATATAACAAGTGACGAGAAAGGTCAGGAAGTCATTTTATACACAACAACATCACAATGTGAGCGAGATGTCGTGTACAGTAAATGCCATGTGGAGATAAAAAGAAACGGGAGCTAATGGGTAGCATTTCTCAGGACATATGACTACTGCTAACTCCAGCAAGAGTGAAATTATGGCAAAACTCTTCACTCTCGTAAATGATGCCTAAGTCAAGATGTGGCCGCCAGTGTTAAATTAGAGTAGTCAGTAGTATCATAAAAATCACTATACTCGACATACTTGCATGTACGACCATAAGAATTTGAAGAACTCAATGTTGAATTCGGTAGAATAATGGTAAAATTTTAACTTAAGTATATCTAACACTTCAATACCTGGCTATGGTATATTTGATTTAATAGTACTCACATTACTTTTAACATTATAATTTTCATATAAAGCTTGAATTATTATGATTTTAAAGCTAATATGGCTTTTTATACAAAATTTTATCAAAAAGATTAGTTCACCTAGTTATCACTTTTGCTGAAAAATAAAACACATAGTAGTGCCAACAAAAAAGAAAGTACATATGTAACTACAGAATAAATTAATTCATATAAGTCTTTTAAATCTTTGATCGATGAAAAATAAGATAAAAAAAAAGTTGTTCCCACAAGATTTTACCTATGTGTGTAAAAGTGTAACACAATGCTTATTTATTATAACAGAATGTTGGTAACATTTACAAATATAAATAACATAAAAAACCCTTCAACAGACAATTCGAAACATATTATCATTGAATTATTATTTCTCGGCATTGATAACAACACTATTTGAAGCACTCTACTTATGATTCAGTCATTCACTCTATCAAAATAAAAAACTAATAAATTTTATCTAAGTAATTAAAATATATTCTACAATTAGTTTCACATCTTCAATTTCTTAAAACAGCTCATAACTTGGGTTTCTAACATAATGATTAGCGTGATTCGTGTCTTAAATCTTAAATCTATCCAATTTTCTGACATCAAGGGATTTTGTGTAGCTGTATAAAACGAAAACCATATAATTCAGTTTACCCTTTTACCTGTGTAATCATACAAGAGAGAATCCTTGCGTCTGTTGAATGGCTTGTAAGAGGTAGTATTTAAGACGCTCCTTTGTTTTATACTTAGGCAAATCCAGCAAATTAAAACAGGTATGAGCCACGGGAAAGTATCGGTCATCGGCCACAGGCTGAATTCTTATCTGTAACATTAAAAATAAGGTATTAAAGTAGTTTTCTTTGGATGATTGTAAAGGGAATGCGCACGCATAGTCTATTTCAGTAGTCTGAAGTGTATGAAATGCGATTATTACACATAAATACAGCGGGTATAATTTTAATTTATAATAAATAATAACATATAATTTATTTACTTTATAATAATTAGTACTAAATCGTTTTCTTCTATCCAAATGAAGAACATAAAAATCTCGATGGTGGATAACAATGCAGAGTCCATCTTGAGGTAGTGATATGCACTAAAACCATGAAATTGCAGAAAAGAACAACAAAATTTTAAATCGTATGTAAAATTTTGTTACATTGCATTAGAACGTCTAAGTTTACTTGGCAATCGAAGGGCCAATGATTTAACACACGTGGACGTATTTACGCAAAAAGGTCCAACCCACAAGGAGGTCAAAAATGAGTTAAGTATACCAAACTGGCCTCTGGGGTGTAAATTAGCCTTTAGTAAAAATACCATTAACAATATATACATATTAACATATTAATCGGTGTCGTTGCCATTCCACATGTATGGCCCTTACGTTTTTAGTTACTCAAAAACGACTGAGTCTCCTTGGATTCATATAGAGAAATATCCATTCAAAAAGAATGACCTCAAATTAATATATAAAATTCAATCGAATACATTTGAATCATTTTTAATAATGTACACTTATAATAACTATACAATAACTAATGTGCAAATAAAACTTCAAACATCAATATCTCAAATGTGTCATTTTGTGGGTTGGATCCTTTTTGTTTAAATACGCAATTGAGCAGATGTCACACATAGGCCACAAAGATCTAGCCATGGAATGGCACGTCTCTTATATCTCTACGACTAGACGACTCCGTTGACTGCGAAGGCGATCCTCAATGCTCCATTGGCCATAGTCAGTAAAAGTCCTAATGGGAACACGAAATTTTCGTCTGTAAGTGATTCCGGTATACACAGTTGGGGCAAAGAAATGATGCAAAGACACTACATTTAATCTTTAAATTGTTTTCATGTCTTGATATTTTCAAGAACAATAACTTGGTTTATTACTGGAATAAAAACTGGTTTACAGATGCTGAGATTTTGTTAGTTAAATTTTATTCGGACCTCATGGTTAGATGCCAGTACTATTTATACTGAAACCAGGATAAACGACCCATGCGAACGGATTTCGTTTATTCATTACATAAAATCATAAAGCATTACTTTACTAATGTGTATAATTGGAAAAAACATGAATAATCTTCAATAAAACTTACCTTGATATCGCGCATTCCTTGAATAGGAACTCTATCACTACCAGTTAAGAATAATAGGAACTTTTTCTTGTCCTCAATTGATAATTCATGAAGACCTCCCAAAACCACCTGTAATATACACATATTGACTATAGTTTATTATTAAAAGTTGACTTTATTTATTTTATAATTTCAAAATAACAATCAAACTTTAACCCATTGAATGCCGGGTAACCAGACACAATAGAAAATATATTGTGTCTGGCGCGTTAAGGCGTCATTAGCGGTCAAAGGGTTAAGGGAATGAATGATATCTTTTTTTAAATCAGAAAAAGAAATTTTACTTGATTTGCTGGTCACTGGCTGTGTAACCGTTCTTATACTCGCAATTGTTCTCAAAGAGATCCCAGTCGTATTCTTCGTTACCAATCACCACGGACATCAACTCGTGTGACCGGAATAACTTTATAATTCTCCCACGCACACCTATGATTAACCAGATGGTTATTATCGGCCTAGTTATGAATAACTTTAAATTAAAAAAACAAAAAAGATGATTAAACAGCCAATACATAAACTTGCCTTTTGGAAACCCTGATTAAATGATTTAAACTGATTTTCAACGGACTTGTTGAGCAAAAAATCAACATACAGATCGACATACTCTTGTTTGTTCTCATGAGTCACCGGTATATTCTCACCATCCTCTTTCAGCGGATGTACTAAGATTTGGTCGAAGACTTCTGTATTCACTGCAAAACACAAAGTAAACACCTGAAAAGAAAATAATTTATTGTAAACGAGCTGTGCCCACGGTATAGATATTCCCTGCAGTAAAACACAACCTTAAATCGCTTCGTTAACTCACATTAAAGCGCGCAGCTTAAGCGAAGCGCGGAACGCGCCGCGTGGAATATTAGTTAAATTTTTGCATTCTTTTTTTTTGGAAAATAAAAGTAGTCTAAGTTTTTCTTTATTACATCAGCTACTTGCCAAAAAAGTCCCATCAAAATCTGTCCAGCCATTGCAGAAATTACCCGGACCAAACACACAGATCGACAAAAATGTTATTTTGGCGTATGTTCTGTATATATTCATAAGCATGAAGAAAAAAATGGTTATTTCAAAATTACAAATTAACTTATACTATACTAATAAATAAAATAGGAGTCTATTTAATTTATAAGTGAAGATGAAAAACGAACACTTATCCATCATTTAAATTTTCTTAAAATAGGAAGTAAGTAACCAAAAGATACTGACAAGTTTAGAATTTTTAATCACTGAAAGTTAATGGAGCAAGCTGTGTTCGGGATCTCTCATAGGGAAAAAACGAAAATATTTTAGGTACATTTATGACACTGATGATTTCTGGCCATATCATAATTCTGTTTACAATTAGGTCAATCAGTACAATATATTTTGTTAATTTTTTGAACATAGCACTTAAAATAATAAGTATACTTACATCTTCAACGTCTTCATCCGAATAGTCAAGCAGACTTTTGAGACTATTAGCTAGTGTTGGATACAGGTCGGACAGATCATCCAACATAACCGACTCACCTAGTAACTTCTTATATAACACTAGCGGGAATGGGACATAGATGATAATTGAGTTGTAAATAGCCAAGCCATATATTGCACCTGTAATTAAAATTGTTATTGAAAAAATCGGCACGATGCGTATACTCATACCCTCTTAAATATGATTAAACATATAAGGATCTTTTTTTATTTTCCCAAGTAACAAGTTAAAGAAATTAAGGAGACACTTACTGTAATGTTTGAACTTATAAAGACATACTCGTATAATGTTTATTTTCCCAACAAGAAATAAAATATAGTTTTGATACTATATATGGTAATCCCCAAACTTATTTTTTTTTATACAATATACAATGGTCATCCCCAAACTTATTTTTTTTAAATTTAATCCGCCCCGGGGCGTAGCCTTTATGTTCTTGAAGTTAATTTAAGCTTTTTCTCTCTCTTACATTATCCATACAATTGCATTAACACTTACCAATCAAATAATACATAATGTCGTCTTCGAATGGGTTGTTTGAGAACCAAATCATATTGGTCTCCTCTGATTGCTTGAACATGCCATAGACAGGGTCGAAAATCTCTTTCAGCAATAACATAAAAAACTCTTTACGAACACCAGCGGCATCTTCCGCCTCCTCACCCACAAATTCTACCTGAAATTGTCTATGTTAAATAATACGAAAAAATAATAGCTTTTATTTAGCCGAAACTCCCAGTTCAATCGCCTTAATTATAACGTACAAAATCTCAGCTGGTAAAATCTTTATGCATTACCATAGTAGAGAGAGAGTAGACAAGTTAGAGAACACTCCTAATGAATAGTTTAAATATTTGTCATATTAAAATATAGTGGACAAATCTTAAAAGTTCAAATGACCACTCACTTTTAGAGGCTTCTTGAGCTGCGAAGTATCATGGTTGCTAATTTGTAACATGGTATCCCTCACAATGTGATTCCTAGAAACGGTAAGGTTGAGAACTGATCACCCTGGTGGTAGCCGTATGAGGGATCGGTAAACAGCCTAGTGAACATTTGTGTCGCTGCGCGGCTTATCGCCACCTGCATCTGCAGTTGTTGGTCTATCTTGAGCAGCAGAGACTTGCACTGCACGTCGAAAAGGAATGGATAGTTGCACATGTGCGGTTGGGTCGACTGTGAAAGAGTGTACGTATTTGAAATACCTGTGTAACACAATAAATAAATAAGCATAGATATGTTTCATTGTTTATAGAATAGATATATTTAATAAAAAGCACACTTACACTATGATCAGATAACCAGTTGATGTAATCAGTAGCAATGTCAACATAGCTGCACAGGTCTTCTATGTAAAAACATTCCGCCGAAATCTTTGGTTTCTTAGGGTTTGTAAAATTGATTTTATTCAGTGACGATAACGTATTTAGTATTTGTAATATGCTATGAGTAAAGTTAATTTTCTGAAAGTAGAGTGATAGTCATTCAGTGATTTATTTCAAATCAGTGATTTAAAAAGCATGGCATTTAAAAATGTAGAACATAAATACCTACTTTGTTAGCATGCACTCCTGGCTGCATCAATTCATAAACAACTACACTCTTAAATATATCGACTAGCATTTCAAAGTACTCTGGTGTTTGAGCCTCCCACCACAAGCTTACTATCCTCTGTGGATGTGTCGATAGATTATTGTATGCTTCTGCAAATGGGCCCTGAAATTATTTGTCCAATCCTTTACAAAATGTATGTCTTCACTAAAACTATCGAATCATTTGCATGTGAAACAAAACAACACGCAACGCCGTTCTATTCCAACAGGGACACACAAAATTCTAATAACAGAATGGTAGATACTACCTTTTAATAACAATAGTTTATCTGTCTCCGAAGTCTAGTGGGAACGGCTTCAATTTCTGTTCATACGTTCATTTTATCAACTAATTTTTTTTATGCATTGGGCGGCAATGTCCCCGTTAAGTCGAGCAAAAGTTTTTACCTGCAACTCTGGGTGCCTTCTGGGATTTCTCATTTCATGATACAATGGCAGTAAGAGGAATATTCTTAACGCTTCAGCATCTGGTGGAGAACATTTCATCTTCTTTATTATATTTTCTGTTAGATGGCTAAATATCTGAAAAATAAAGTTTACTAAAATTTTGTCATACAGACTAATTATCTTACTTGAAGTTTGTACAGCAAAACCCATTGACCGCCAGGAGTCCAGATACAATAGAAAATCTATTGTAACGCTTTAAGGCGTCTCTGGCGGTCAAAGTTAAGTCTGCACAGACGAGGGAATATCCGCGGGGCATATTTTTGTCCATCAATATAGTAAGTAAATCCATTAAAACTATATCGAAGTATTAATTAACTAAACTAAGTTATTAATTGAATTAATCTTACCAAGTCTTTTATGGAAGTGTTTTCAAATCTGCTTATTAATGTAAACGCTTCCATAGCTAATTTGAGATCAACGCCAGGCTTACGCGTATTGCATCCGAAGTGCGACGCATCGGACATAAGGAACGAGCCGTTCATGCAAGCTATTGAACCGAACACAGTCTCTAAATATGCCATTAAATCCTGTAAAACAACAACTTTAACTTAGATATGTCCTATTAAAACTCATCGGACATCAGACGAAAATTTAGAAATACGCAGTTATTTCCATTTTATTATAATATGTCTTCATAATTAAACGTCGCATACATTCATTGCTTTGATAACTTACCTGATTTACAACATCGTCATCTTTGAATTCTTTGCAAGCTGTCAGTTTAGACATAGTTAGAGTCAGTATTTGTTTCGTGTGGTCGAGTTGACGAAAATCTGCGGTGTGCTCGTCAGTGTTGATCAGAAGAAAACTATGATCACCGCCGGCGAAAACTCTTATAGGCCCGCTGAAGATCTCCGGAGAAAACTATGTACAAAAATAAAGTACCATGGTTATTAATATTTTCCTATAATAAACACTAAGCTAACGAGATGCACAATCACGAAGAAATATCAACCGAAAAATGTACGGGCCGCTTGACAAATACGTTATTGTTATATTTATGACATTAAATTATTCATAAAAATTTGGACCTTATTGCGTCATTTAAAGGATACAAAATCAAAAGCACGAGAATACTACTATGCCAATATGACACATAGCGAGCGATGCGTCAATGAATGACAATTCTGCCCAACTCACGCGATGGGTAGAGTTCTGCCGCGGACACTTTTTGAGTTAGATAGTGCATCTCGTTAATTTCAAAGAAATCATAACATTTATCTTTAGTGATCGGAGCAGATTCATTGGATTAAGTTCAATAAACTCAATTGTAAAGGGTCATTTTTGCAATTTTTTAAAATATAATTATTTTAAAACTCAAATGATAGCACATACAATGTTAAGTAACTTTTGCTATGAAACCATTTTGATAAACGCAAAATTAAATATAGTTGTAGTACAAAATAAATAAACTACTAAAGCGTGACGTCATAATTAAGTAGCCATTTGTATGAAGCGTTTCTGGGAAAGTCCATTTATGTGTTTTTAGAATTGGGAAACCTCGAGTTTTATTGTTAACGGAGTCATTATTTTACCAATGTTTCTATTATTAAGCGGTCAATCGATAACATAGCAGAAAAAAAAATTCACATCCCTATTGACGAACATTTTTCAGGTAAAGAAGACAAACATTTTAGAAGGTATAGAAAAGTTACTTTCCCGTTTTTTGGAGAGATTACGGGGATTATATTAAATTTAATTTTATTTAGAGTTTTATGCTTTTTATCTCATGCCCACACCAGTTAAAATATTGATGACATTCATTCGAACATTTACGACGCAAATAGCAACGTAACTACTCCGATCACTACTTTGATGGTACGTGGTATGGATTACAGGTATTCATATTTAATGTAAAGAAAATTTCGTTAATTAAGTAGGTGTAATTAACACATTTCTAACAACGGGTATAAACACTACTGCACTAACTACATTTCATATCTAAAATATAAAAAATGTTGTCACCTATTTATCTACTTGTTATCTACAAAAAAAAGTTGTTTTATATGTTATTTACAATATTTACAATTACTTTGTTATATTTAAGGTAATTTTTAATTATTCATAGGATTTAAAATAAATCTAGCTTAAACAAGGAAAACTCAACATTTCGTCTAGCAGCCGTACTGTTGAAGCGACCAAATGCCGGGGAAGCATCGGTCTTCGCCTTCTTCTTGGGCTGAGACAATATGACGAAACTGCGATGTATTACTTTAAATGACTATACAATCTGAAAAACTACTTCATAACAGCATAAAAAGTATTTAACCCTACTTATACATCAATTGGATTTGGTAGCAAATACTTTGGTTGACTTATTTTAGCTTAAAACTATTAACATGATATTTAAGAAAGCAGGAGTGGACAGGAGTCGTGTCTTTTCTTCTATTATATTATGGTATTAATAAACTTGAATTATTTGATAGGGCTATAGTAAACATAGCGTGCACGTCAAATGGAACATAAACGAAAACTAAGATCGGTTGGCAATTCCAAAATAAGTACATATAAACATTTTTTATAATAATTCTGCGTTAAAATTTAATGACCTATAATGGGACTGTAGGTTAAAATTAAACTAAACAAGGGTATCATTGCAAAATAAAATAAAAACATTCTAGTCTAATCAAATACAATACTAATATTTTATTCACCTTACTATTTCCTGGGTTTTCAACCTGCATAAAAAGGTATCATTGTAAAGTATATAGATGGGAAACATTTAAACAAGTGCCAAGGAATCCTATTTATGTAATAAGGCTATTGTATGTAGACGAGGGCATATAGATACATTATACAGTTTCTAATGGATATTGCCTTAAATAAATCAGCGTGCATTTTTGATAGCATACTTGCGTTCTGGAAAATTTGCCCTCACGAAGTAACTTTGTGGACGGACTTCGAGGTTAATGAGAATATAAAGCCATCGCCGCAACTCCCTTAATGTTCAATTAATCCCTATTTCCTCTACCAATACGTAACAAATGGGTTTTCTCCCCAAACATATAAAAGGTGGAGAGCGTCGGTGGCTCAGTGGTGTGGACTGTCGCCTTCCTGCCGGAAAGCTGAGGTTCAAATCCCGACACGTACCAATGTATTTTCGAATTTTCGAAAATATATGTACGTTATCCGACGCTCTTACGGTGAAGGAAAACATCGTGAGAAACCTTCATGCACGCCTGCGAAGAGATTCGAAGGTTGTGTGTGAAGTCGTCCAATCCGCACTGGGCCGCGTGGACGACTAAGCCCTAATCACCCTATACGGGTAGGCTCGTGCCCCTCGGTGGGGACGTTTAATGAGCTGATGATGATGATGATATAAAAGGTTATCTAGCCCTAAGCTCATAGTTGAGGTTCGAGTCCCACTGTGAGACACCTTTAAGCTCCTTAACTGTGCTCAAAACTTAACTTTCTCAAGACATTAACTTTTCAAGAGAGCCATCTGGGAACGGCAGAAGCAAAAGTAAATGAAGAAAGCCAATAACCACGCGTCCGCTGTGTCACATTACCATTGCATTATAAAAAGCCAACAAATAAAAAAGCCAATAATATTTACATAAATTTTCTCGTTAAATCAATTATCATTATGGGAGTGGAGAACAAAGTTTAGTTTAAATCTATACATACATATAAATAAAACTAGAGTGTCTGATTGTTATATTGAAATAACCGTTTTTTACTATTTGTATAATATTAATACATACACAACATTTTTTTTAATTTCTGTCTGTTAGTTCTAGGTAATCTCTGAAACGGCTGGACCGTTTATGACGGGACTTTTTTGGCAGTCAGCTGATGTAACAAGTACAAAATTTAGGCCACTTTAATTTCAGAAAAACATTTTTATTCTTGAAAAATATTTTTTATCGCGCGACACGCTGCTTAAACGTCACGTGAACTGCGCGCTACGTTTTACTACTGGAGTATATCATCTAACGCGGGTAATACCGCGGGGCACAGCTAGTCAAGAGTATACTTACGGGAGAGTCGTCGTTCGTTCGGTGTAAAGGCACTGGGGTGGGAACAAGGGCGAATGCCATGTGCGGGCATCCGAGCTGTCCGCGGGCGCCGTACCCGCACGCCAGTATCCGCTCGCCCACTCGGCATAGCAGGTGACGCCTGCCGCATGCCACTTGGGTCACAGTACTACCCATTAACTCCAGAACCTACGATTATTGCTCATAATCGATATACGTATTCGTTACCAAAAAAAAATATTTATAGACTTAGCTAATACATAGAAACAAAGATACAGTTTATTGTCAAACATTTAAAAACTGTTACTCAAAATAAAACAGAAATCAAAAAAAAATACAGAGCTCCTATTATGCAATCTTTGTATTACTTTTAGAAAAAGTAATGAGTATTAATCCACATAAGAAGTCTTTCTAAGCCGGTGAAATAATTTGGTGTCACAACTTTACATTTTTGTTCTTATATTTTACTACAGGTATTTGTAATATATGCAGTTTTTATTTATTTATATGAGACTTCCTAAATATTATTTTTTTATCATAAAATAAATTTCAGTAACATCATGAGATCAATCTACTTATTATTTTTTTATAAATTAGTTTATTAAAAACATTTTTTTTGTTACATGGATAAAAAATACAAAATCTAAAAATGTTGGAGGATACATCACTCTAAAATTGCAATATCGCCCTTTTGCTTACATTGAACATTTGAAAAATATATCTTTACCTTTCTTGGAAACAATTCATCTCTGGTAGTTCCATGGCCTGTTTGGCCATATTCCCCATTGCCACATGTGAATACTCCACCGTCAAGAGTCAAAAATGCAGTAAAATCTTCTCCACAAGTTATGTGGCAGACCTGAAATATAACCTCAATTAATCCTTTCACAACCCGTGTCCAAGCTCAATTTAACATCAATTGTTGGTGATCAATATGGGTTAAACATTATTTCAATTACAAAACACTGATGTTTACATATAATGACGATAAAAATTAAATTAATAAAATAAACCTCAATTCAGATAATAATTAATGGTATTTATAGTAAAATGTAGAGAGCGTCGGTGGTTCAATAGTGTGGACTGTCGCCTTCCTACCGGGAGGGCTGAGGTTCAAATCCCGTCACGTACCAATGTATTTTCGAATTTTCGAAAAATATATGTACGTTATCCGACGCTCTTACGGTGAAGGAAAACATCGTGAGGAAAACTTTATGCACGCCTGCGAAGAGATTCGAAGGTTGTGTGTGAAGTCGTCCAATCCGCACTGCACACCCTATACGGGTAGGCTCGTGCCCCTCGGTGGGGACGTTTAATGAGCTGATGATGATAGTAAAATGTGTACATACTTTAACATCTCGCAATGACTTCAAATGTGATGGATAGCATCTATTATCTTTATGTTGCAATCCTAACTGCCCATGAGAATTTTTGCCCAACCAAACAGCACCAGACCTGTTAATATAAATTTCATTCAGTATAGGCCCAAAAAATACTTATGAATTTCAAATAAATAAAGCTGCAATCAATCCAGCTATAAACTGAGTGGTTTTTTTTTTGTGATAATGTATACCACTATTTTAGAACCTTGGACATTGCCAAGAGTCAATTTAGAAAGTATGTGACAATGTTCTTTCTGAACTCTATTCCTTAAATACAATTGGATCAAACTAAGACTGCTCTTTGCGAGAATGTAAACTTAAATTTATTGTTAATTCAAATTCATTAGTACTATGATAAACTTACAATAATTTTTTACTGTAACTAAAATTAAATAATAGGTTAGGGAAAAAGTATCTTGCATATAGTATTATGAACTTGTAATAAAATATAAAAAAAGGTGTAATTTTAAATTCCAAGAAGATAATTCCAAATTCAAATAAGGAAAGTCCGTGATTTTCATTTGCTTTTCTAACAAATGATAATCACGCACTTTAGATCTAATGAAAATGTTCGATACATTTAAAAATTTCAATACTAAAAATTAAGTTTATGGACCTAGTGTTAGCGTTTACAATCCGGAAATTATGATGCCAAAGATGCACGTCGCTCTGGTCGCCCCATTACAGATAAAAAGGATAGCATTTTTTTAAAAATGCAACAAGCTCCGCATATAAGTAGGAATCAAGAAATTAAAACCATACATACAACCATAAAAAATCACAAAATTCACGAGCTCACTAGAAACCTAATGACCCGTGTACTCATTTGCCATTGTTTATTATATATGACGTAATGAGACCGAAACATTTTTAAGAAATTGATAACTGGTGATGAGATCTGGTCAAAAAGGTTGTTGTCAAAGGCCACAGACTGTGGCTAAACCCAGGTAAACACACAAGTCACAACACGGTGATGCTGTATATGTGGTGGGAAGGGCATTATTCATTTTGATTTGTTAAAACTGGGCAGGACTGTCGATTCAGAACTCTATTGTGAACTACTGATAAGATAATTAAGAGAAATCGGTAGGAATTAATCTACAAAAGTGGTGTGGTTTTTCATCATGATACAGCTCACAAATTTGAACTACTCAGAAAAAAATAAGAGTTTGAGAGGGAGGACCTTACTTACACTGTCAGATATCAGTCATATAAATTTTTGGTCTATTCCACATCTTTAAAATAAACACTAAAATGAAAATGGTGCATCATCCCTATTGTATCTACATACTTAAGTTAAATGTAAATGCAACAACCAATGTTTTAAATTTTCATATAAAATGCAAAAGAACTTTCTCCCCAACCTAATAGAATATTTTGGATATTCTCCCACGTCTCATACATTTTGTAAGTTGTTTTTGTATAGGTCATATGATAATTTTTGGTTTGTGGAAGCAATATCTTATTGCGGACAAACCACATGTGATTAGTATTTCCTTGCTACAATACAATATTGTAATGTATGTATTACAATTCTTTACATTATTTATTCATACATTCAATAACAATTACAGTGAAAATACCTACTTTGATAATGCAAAAGTATGGTTACTGCCACAAGTTACCAATGCTATTGGAACACCTAGAAGTGATGTGATCTGTTGTGGAGTGGTTTCTTTGTTTGACATTGTTCCAAGACCACATTGACCATAGCTATTGGCACCCCAAGCAAATAAGTCTCCATCTGAAAAAAGCCATTTAACTTATATGATTTGGCAGATTTGTTATTCACTAAATATTATAACCAACCAGCCTACATCAGCCTAGTCCTATATAAGGAAAAGCTTAGCTATGGAGAGAATGGGCTTTTATCCAATACAAGGCACCAATGTGGATTGAGTGGGCTATTCGAATTCGAATTTTGGAAATTATATGTATGTTTATCCAACATTCTTACATTGAAACAAATCATTGTGAGGAAACCTGCATAGGACTGCGAATAAATTCAGTGGTTGTGCTCAGTTGAAAGTTGGCTAATCCGCATTGGGCCCACATGAATGACTAAGGCCTATACACCGTTTACGGGTAGGCTCGATAATGAGACGAATAAAATGTTATTCAAATAGTTTCTAGATATATAAGAGCCTCCATACAGTGGTGTGAAAAATTATACTGTTTGTCACTCAACATTTAATGGGATTGTATTTCAACTCAAATTGTAAGATGTTAAATGTTCAACTAAAATACTTACTGTTTGTCAATGCGATTGAATGGAATGAGCCACAGGCAATTTGAACCACATTTTTTGTTGCTAAGACTCGCACTATACTGGGAGAATCTTGAGAGCTTGAGTCATTCCTAGGATCAAGGCCCAGTTGGCCCATGCTATTGCAACCCCAACTAAATGGCTGACCCATTCATTCAATGCTAATGAATGTTGTGACCACATGCCACGAAGAAACTTTAAACTCCTTAAGTTTTTCCACATGTGCTTAAAGAATATAAATGGAACATATCAATAATGTCTTGTAGTAAAAAAATCATGAATGGACAACATAACCCAATCAAAATTTACATTTACACTCATTTTACCGTAATGTGACTGTAATGTTAGTAAAGACAAGCCATGAAACTTGTAAAAAGGGTATTAAACAAGAGATATATATATTATATTGTTCTGCCTGGGGATGGAACCTGGAACCCCTAGTGTTTTGATGTCTCAACAATTACATAGATTGCCATAACATCATACAATATAATGCCATATGCATTATATCTATCATCAGTAATCATCATCATCACATAATCTAGGGAATTACTGGAAACACAGCCTATTAATGGCATCTTACTCTTGGTATTGTAAGGGGGACAATAACATTATTAATTAGATCCATACTCATTGTTTGAAACATACCAGGATACTTTCCTTCTCTAGAATCCGTATGACGGCCAAGTTGACCAACTTCATTACTACCACATGAATATAAATGGCCATTATTTGTCAGATACAAAGAGTGAAACTCCCCTGCGGCAATTAAACGTATATGATGACTCTCTTTCCAATTGGAGAGAGTAGGCTTTATAATCTGTAAATGAAGATTATACCAATCAAGTATATAAAATAGGAATTGTAGCCCTAAGTTTAAATAAATAATGTTCGATATACGTCAACAACATAATATCTACTTACCAAATCAATATTTTCGTGACCTTCGATGAACAATTCATGATGTGTTGCATTGCCCCAACAAAACATTTTTGTGTGCTCTCTCAATGACTGATTAATTTTAAAACCTTTGTTTTATAACCTTAACACCGTACGATCCTGTCTTTGTTATAAAAGGATGTACTAAAAAATTTTGGACTATTTCAAAATAAGATTATCAGATTAGGAATTTTATAGTACTAATTTTATGAAAAAACACAAAAAGTAAATACTAAATACATTTTCCAAAAATCGAGAACAATCTTGTTAAAGACTGTGTTCCTTAGCAACTATTATTCTGCTTAGACTTGATAGAAAACATTTAATATCAATAAACTTTGAAACAAAGTGATGATACGAAATCGAAATGGAACACTATTGTTGACGTTGACAGGTCGCTGACGATTTCCTGTCAAACGTCAGCGAATATTGGAATGAGCAATGACATTAAACTGTAGACTGAGTTTGTTTCACGAAAGAAGTCCCGCAGACGTTGCGCCACTGTCGCCAGACGGAATGATACCAGTACTCAGAAACGTATTTACCTACTTAAATGTAAGGACAATCAAAAACATCTAAATTGTTTAAATAATATAAGTTTAATATTTGTACATTTAGTATGTTGTTAATTTATATTTACCCTTTAACCGGCGCAGTAGCATATATTCAACAGACAATAGATTTTCTATTGTTGTTGTTTTTATTGTGTTGAATCACGCGGTAAAAGGTTATGGATTTAAATCTACCTACT